>NBNE01001585.1:0-11844 GCA_002215365.1 Phytophthora megakarya | reverse complement strand
TGGACAGCGGCAGTCAGCAATTTCTGCCAACCCACTCCGCCACAAAAATCTCCAAAACTAATATTTTGAACCCATAACGCTGTAAATGTATATTTTCTGTGCATTAAGTGCATCAATTCCGCATCTCCACTGCACTGTGAACTCCTCCGCGTTGAAGTTGACTAAGATGGCTACACACTGTGGCAGGGTAGCTGGCTCCGAGAACTACTCGGCTGAAGACGTTGCCACTCTTCTAAACGGGATTCTAAGCGTGTTGCCGTCGGGATCCAACGATTGGGATGCGGTCATTGAGAACTACCTGATCTACGCTAAACAGAACGACGTTTGCCACGTAATGTCGTCTCGATTAAAAAGAAGTACCAGACGCTGCTAAATTACTTAAAGCTGACAGGAACTACTAAATTAACAGAAGAAGAAATAAAGACGATGCGCACTGGTCAAGAATATCGCAGCGGCCCTCGCTTAGGATTAGCGTATGGTTTCGTTTTTAACAATGAAACACTGTCTCCGTAACCGACCGGAACGGAAACACAGTGTTCGGATAGTCTGCTAGCGGTATTGGATGATCCACCACGCCAAAAGAAGCTCTAAGGTGTCATTAAGCTGTAGATGAGAATTGGGGAGAGAAACCAAATGTATACGCATGAGGTTCATGCTGTGAATTACGTATGGATAAAAAAGCAAGGTATTGTCCGCACTAGTATTGATGAATTGCCCGAGACATTTCGAGTAACCGCGGAGGAGAAGGATACACGATAGGGTGGTATGAATGATCGAACATTTCGTTATCGTTGCCATGTGTTTCAGATAGACAATTATTAAATTTACGTGAATCCCGATCTTGTCGTGGATAACGACCAAGTTTTTCTTTGCGGTCCATGCGCAGCTACTCCACGCGATGTTTGTTTCAGTATAGCGGCTGGGTTAATTGTTGCCGCCGTGGCGATCTATCGCCTTTACATGATATTACTACAAATTGTATTTGCCCTGTTCGGCGATTTATATTAGAGATATCAATCTCTGGCAAGCATTTGACTGGACATGTCATTTGTTTTTCTTCTGATAGACCGGTACAATGTACAAATCCCTTCCCCATATTGGCCACTTTGCTGTTATTGCTAATCGATTATGTGGATTTTCCTGAAACTCCGATGATAAATCAGTCCATTTGCAACCTCCGTGTGTAAATACACTATTCGACTGGTTTCACTTCCGCAGCCTCCTCAATTGAGCAATACGAAGCTGCTTTAAGTCATCCTGTTCTGGTGGCACTAGGGACACTCAATAATGAGCAAGTCGGTTGCGTTGGCTTAGTGCAGCAAGCTTAGGTCTCGTCACCGCTAGGTTTAATTGTGAAAAGGGCACCTTCTCACACTACATTAGATAGCACACGGAGCATTGAGCATTCATTTGTTTTGTAGCGGCTGAAGTCGTATCATTACGAGCATCATCAAGGCGTTTTTAACTCTAGATTATTAGTCAGCTTTTCCAGTTTGAGCAGAGAAGCAGTATGCATAATCCCCACTTTCACCGCTTTCTGAACTGCTGAATGTCTTTACCGCTGTTTGAAGAGATTAGCAACAAGCATTATATTTCCTTCTAATATTCCATCATAGTATCGAACCCAGTGAGTGGATAGGGATCTATGAACTGTTTTCTTCTGAAGCATATCACCTCCTCGCATAAACAAAGTGGGGGAATACCCCAGCAACCATGTAATTGCTCGAATACCACTCTACAATCGGTGCAGAACTTCGAGTGATTGCAAATACGTGTTTTTCTAGAGCAGTGTCATCTGATATGTTAACGCTATTTCCAAATGTGGTGGTCGTCGATGCTTGTTCTGCTGGAGGAAACCCACTGGCTAACGTTTGTAATATTGCTTTAACCAGGGCATTCCCTGTACGGCCGTTTGAAGGATGAAAAACAGCAGTCTTTTCATGCAAGATCGTATATCATCCACGATCGCTGTTGCTACAGGAGCTATGTCTGTGTTATCTAAGTGTCCCGATTAACGAATAACGTCATCGAGATTTTCAGATACATCCGATGTCGATATAACTACGTGCCGTAGAATTTCATTTTCTAGTCAACGAATTTCTGCACGGCGATGACACGAGTCGTCAACAACAATACTTTCCCGAATCCAATAACTATGTATATCAGGAAGACCGACAACCAGCGATATAGATGACCTTCTGGCAGATCATATATGCTTAAGAACTTGCGTTGGAAAAGATCGTTAGGTACTATAAACGTGATACGAGGCATACTTTCAGATCCTGCTCTTTCAGCCCAAGGCATTTCTGATTGTTTCGCATTAACTCAGCGAGACATACTTCAGTGTGAAAATTCTCAAGAAACGCCTGCGATTCGTGGCTTTTATTAGCTAAAAGCAGGAGCTTACGGCAAAGTGGCTGTGTTTGGTGCTATTATTGAACCACAACGGGATGGACGACTCCACGCACACATGAATGACAAATGGATCGACGTGGTCACTATCATTACTTACGCGCATCGGTCTGTATCACAAATTAGGTAACATGGCTCGTGAGTGGTTGGATTCTATATCTCGGACACATTTCTCAACCGGCGTTCATGTATATTGAACATTGGCATTAGGATAATCCCTTAATTTTGTAGTCTAATGCTATTGAAAGACTGTCAAATGGCAATTCCATCTGCAGCCTTTGCCTACAGTAAGTATCTTAAGCTTGCCAAAATATGTATAGCTGCAACCAATATTCATCGATATTAGTCGACCTTGCCTCGAGGTAGATATATATGCCGCCTCAATAGACCAGTATGAATCTGGTGTAACGCCCCAGCTCCAAGATAAAGTCACGCAGTAATGTAGCAACATGTATCAATGGAAAAGTTATAAGTTGCCAAGTAAGTTGGATGGCTTGCCAAACTGTATACGCGGGATACGTTGCTCCAATGGGCGAGCTTCTGCGACCTCATCTTGGTTTTCCAATCACATGGGAACAATACCGTCCACTACAAGATGCTTCAGCTGTGGAAGCAACTTTGATTTTAGGAAGGATCCCAATTCTCCAGTTCTGGCGGCAGAAGATGTAGGGGTACTTGTTGATCATTACCAACAAAAGTACATGATGAAAAATCCTGGCGGTTTAAAATCAGCCATGTCGGCTGTGTTGACGGCCATTGAAGATGCTGGTAAACATCGAGTATAGCAGACGATTGTGATAAAGCATTGCCTCAAGCTAAATATCTCGCTACTCGAACGGTAAATGCATTTCCGGGAGGCACAGAATGGCCACTTTCACTATGGTATATGCGTTGTTGGAAAATTCATTTTTTCTATCAGCATACACGTTTTAGTTTGTGTTTCCACGCGACTACGTTCTTTTCGTAATGGGGGAACCAAGATTATCCGTGTTGGTATCTTAACTTCTCAACGTGCGAAAATGTACAGCAGACTATTTTACAGTGCTAATAGGCTAAACGATGCCGCTTGGGGGAGCACAGAGTCTTCCGGAGTTGTTTGTGTAAAGCGACTGAGGTCGGAGAGTAAAGAGCCGAGGGTGGTCTGCCACGAAGCGACCGTTCGTTTCGTAATGGAAAACGGTCCCGATCGTTGTGAACCCATCTCTAAAGGAGTTGATGACAATCTTGAAAAAGAAATGGGCAAAATCGTTGAAGATATTCAAGAGGATCAAATATTTAATTATCTTGATAATAATTCAGATGAACCATTTTCGCTGGATGATTGTGTCGTTAGGAATGGTGGAGCGAGAATGTATGAAGTCAATGGTCACATTATTTTCGTAACGCGAACACAATCATATGCAGATCATGGGGAAAGCTTTAATATGTTATCCCCCAATAGAATTCGAATCAATCGTAGACGTTCGACGAACAAAACCAATACCGCGAGGCACAGAATACAGTGGGCAAAGCAGGCCACTTCGTAAATGTATTCCATTTGACACTATTTTTATATTACGAAGGGTGTACCAGAGCAAAACGGTTGCCGCCGATGCTTGGTGGACTGTCATTACCCACATACAACACAGCGCTGAAATCCAAAGAAAAAATGAATTCCCTTTCAGCATAAGTATTTCGCACTTCAATGAATATTCTCAAGCCATCATTTTCACGTATTCGTTGTGTCAAATTTGGGGCAATAATGAGGCGACTTCGATCATCCGGAAACGCTACCGTGCAATATCTATTCTGCTAAAACGAGTTCATCGAAATAAAAAAGCTTGTCAACCACATTCTCGGTGTTGAATGTTTCTGCGACGAACCAATTGTTCGAGAATAATGATCTAGAAACGGCTGGAGTATTATTTAAACGCGAGATGCTGGAGCGATTCCCGTAGCCGTCCGGGCCACCTAAAATAAGTTTAGAACGGCATCCCAGAACCTGGGAATATCACAGGCCACCCGCAGCAAATCGGGGAGGTACATTCACTCTGATTCCGCACACGACTTACTCGAGTTATCATGAACGACGATGCAGGAAGTGCGAGCTCTGTGTTTACTTTCGTGCTAGCCCTTTGTGTGGAAGGCCTGGTACAGAAGCGGAAGCATCAACGTGGTGCTAACTACCTTACTAGAGGTGATATTCACCCACATCCACGCTATGGGACTGCTTGGGAGGCGATTTATCGAGCCGGAAATGCCATGGCCTTCATTAAACCAACTGGATTTGATATTCATGTTTTGTTAGACCACTTTGAACCAATGTGACATCATGATGAATCGACAACGTTTGTATTTGGTTTAATATGCTCCTGGATGCAGATGGAACTCGGCACCGATTCTAAGACCTGGCTTAGACAATCAATAGTGATCCAAGGCCCGAGTGTCGGTCGCTTTCATCTGCAGCAGCGCTGTCCGTTTTACTCCACTTTCTCTGCTCTTTGATACCCGAGCATTCACTTCAGCAGGGCTCTGCTGTAACAGCGCCATTATGCAGCCGCTACCAAATATTTTCGCTGCCAATTTTGGACGAAGTTTTGGCTTCAATGCCAGAATCAAGCATTAGATAGCCGGTAGACGCGTTCGATTTCGCTGACTATACAGATATGATACGGTTGCGCCACCTTCTAGTCAAAATGGCTTTTATTTCGTGGATGGCCTCAACATACCAGTTGCAACTTCCAGTGACGAAAACATTCAGAACGCGTTCTACAATAGTTGCACGTGCATCCATTATTGCTCAAGCGTCAAGGCATTTACTCCGGATGGATGTTTGAGTTCTGCAGTCTAAATGCCTAAGGAAGCTGGCACGATGCCGTGGTAGCTCGGTATTTGTACAATAAACTTCTATTTCGTATATCTGAAGGATTCTACGCTATAGCTGATATTGCTTCCCGTGGAATGAAGCTCGTCTTCACGGGCGCATGAAGACTCTGCTGAAGATAGATTCGCGTCTATCCCGTCAGCTTCAACAAGAAGGACGCATATCTGAATATGGACGCGTCATCGAGTTCCATTCCCAGCTCGTGTCTTCTCGTCACTGCTGGAATGGGGAATGAGAGCACTTCAAGGATGTTTTGCTCGTCGAAAGATGACAGTACCAGCAGATGATCACAAGCACAGGTTGATCATCCTTAAGGCCTGCATGTGGTTGCACCTAGTTTCTCACCCGCATCATTGGCATCAACTAGGTTCGCATCATTTACTAGAAAATTTGGTGTGGTGATGATCCAACACGCGCTATGGTCTACGAAGACTTTGCTCGGATGATGTTTCGCGACATTGGGAGCTATGACCATTTTGTGAGATACAATCGTGCCAAACAATTGATCATTAATGAGACTACGACGAAGCCAACGCCTAAATGTAGATTGGTTCATTAATTGACGTCACTTGTGTTTTCCTACCGGCGTTACTGAATTTAATGCTACCACCGTGTCAATTGATGATCGTTTACACTCGCTCGCTCTTAGGCGGGTCGAGGGCTCGAAGGCGACGCACCATCTGATAGTACCCTGATATTTCCATTTTTCTTCGTGCTTTCCCATTGAGTATTTTTTGCCTTAGATGTCCTTGTGGCGAAGCGGGATCTGCGAAAAGCGCGTTGACGCAGGTCTCGATACCACTGGCGCCCGGACACCAACTAACGAAGTGAGCCCTCCGATGATCCGTGATCTGGTTGTGTTCTTGCTCATCTTGTGTACCCGACGCGGGCGGGTTACGCTCTTCTGGGTGACGCGTTCGATGTATCTCCGAAAAGAGCAGAACGCAGGGGGTTGGGATAGTGCGGAACTACTTCGTTCTACCTCGTTTTAGTCGATCTCGGTCGCTGACGGGTCCTTGAGTCGCGATCGAGCTGCCAGGTTGTTGATTCAGGTCTTTAGGGGGTCCAAATACGGAGGTCGTGCTCCTTCCTTGTTATGCTTGCCGCTTCCAATAGCGGGGAACTTGTTGGGTCGAGATCCGATGCGATCTTCAGGCCAAGCAATTAATGCCTTCCGATCAACGGTAAACACTCGAGGACAAGTCACTAGGTAGGGCACAGCTGGCCAAATATATTATTCAGTCTTAACCACTACGCTAGAACCTATGTCCTTACCGTCTGTGCGCTTGAGGGGCCAAACTAATCCCCGATTCCTGGCGTAGGTGGACACTTGTGTAGCTTATAGCAAATTTGAGTCTGTTTACTTTTATCTCTATGTCCACTAACCCATCCTCAGCTGTTTTCCTACGATCACCTGACACGGGTATCGTCGCCATCCATCATTCCAGGGGTCAATCTTGGGTCATACGAAGTCAACATCACTCACCGACGTTGTCGCACGCTGGGACTTGTAGAGATGACGTGAGATCTTGGCTCGGAGTGAAGATTTCTGTCGCCTGGTTTGCTTCTATATCGCGATCTGGCAGCCGAGGTTGTTTTCTCGTGGGATCTTGATCGCACTACACCAAATCCGCCATTAGCCTGCAAGTTGGACCGTCCTGGTCCACTTCAGGTCTCATTCCACAATTTCCCGTACCGGGTACACTCCTCCCCAGCCTTCATCCAGCCATCACCATGAGTCATGCGGGCAGCGACTCCGGGAGTCCCCCAATTCTGACTCCTCCCGACTCTCAGCAATCAATCGCGAGCAATCGGTCGCGACACGCCAATATCTTGCGTCGCTCGCGCCCCCACGCCCCCCATCAGGGTCGGCGGTTAGACATCTTGGATGGTGTGTTCCGCCAGAGCAACCTCGTGCGGAATCGCCTCGTCCGGGATCGAAATCATCTCGATCTGCAAGTCCACCAGCGATCCGACATCCGGGGCATGGAAGTGTTCCAGCACGGCCAGCGAGACGTGATCACCCGCCTAGAGGACGAGAACTCGAACATCGCCTACGACGCCGGTGACGATCCTGAAGGACTCCGCGCCCAAGTTCTCCAACTCCGAGTCGAGCGTAACGACTTCGAGCGTCATGTGATTTCTGCCCGTGAAGATCTTCGTCATGCCAAGGCAGATCGGATGGTCTGCGCCAGGAGGATACCCAGGCCGGCGACGAGATCCGGGACTTGCAGGAGCAGGTCTGCGGTTTAGAGCGTGAGACTGACGACGCGAGGTCCGAATCTGCCACCGCTCTCGCTAGCTACAACCGGATCTCTTCCAGCCTCATCCATCCGCAACCGGATCACGGAGGAGAGTCATCACTTGGAGGTCCTGCCCGTCTGGCCCCGGCAAACCGGGATCGCGCATTGACCGATCTTGCACTCGACCGTGCAACCCTGACGCAGGTCACTGAGAATCGGGTGCGTGTCGATCGCGACACGTCCCTCCAACGCCGTGATCAGGCGATTGCGGAGCGCGATTTGGTTCGCTTAGATCTCTTCACGGAATCTGCGCGCGCCGTCCAGCTGGACGACGATCTTGAGGTGGTTTGTATGGAGCTCCAGGTATGGGAGGGCCGGATGGCGGATCTCCAGCTTGCCCACGACCAACTCGGCGAATTGAGGGATCTGGCCGAACGTGATCTGGCTGAGACGGATCTGCTCCTCACGCATCTCGCTAGCCGGATCCGAGAGAGTCAAGTGGTGCAGATGCCGAAACGTGAGCGAAGTCCGTCCAGTTCTCCTCCCCAATTACCGCCTCTCATAACGCCTTGCGGCTAAAGACCAATTTATCCGCCGCCCGACCAAGATCACCCCAAGATCGAAGGTCTGCAGGGTGAGGAACTTGAAGATAAGCGCGAGATTCCAGGCGGAGGTGGAGGCAGTCTGGGCGCTGACAATTCCCCTTCTTCATGATCATGGACCCTCGACTCCTCCTTCCTCACCTCACGAATCTCCCGGAGGAAGTCCAGGTGACGGTTCCCCTGGTGATGGCTCCCTCTCCAACTGAATCCGCCGCTGTTTCCTGCCGAGGCGAGTGTACCCCGATATTCCACGGCTAAGATATTCACGGCAGCCGAGATCACCCCGTGGGATCCGTCTATGGTGGGCCCGTGCCGATCGTCGCCATGATTAAGGCCACTTCGACCAAGAGGTTGCCGATCCCGCCCGGCTTCCTGTTTCCCGCTCAAACGCCATTTGTTCGGACGCCCATACCCGTGAGTGGTTACCGTTCTGAGCTCATCACTGGTTCCACCGTATTGGCTATGATGGCTACGGCGCCATGGCGCGTGCTTCGACAGAATCGCCCCGCTCCGCTGGCTTTCGATCACAACCTGCACCGGCGGCTGGCACCCCATTATAGCGGATCGCAATATCGTATACTGCCCTGGAGGAGGATCACCTGATCGCGTATTGGGAATCGACCCATTACCTCGAGATCACGAAAGCGATGCTCAACTCGGACCCCGATCTCTTCATCATCCCTGTTCCTTCCACTTGCCGACAACCCAAGATTGGGTGTGCTGATATTCCGGATCGGTCTCCAGAGCGGCCAATCTTGCGCAGCAGACCGCGAACCTCCCCGAGCCGACCGACCTGATCACGGCCTTGTTCGAATGAGACCAGGCGGATCCCCGGCGGAGCCATTACCGCGATCCCGGTACTGCTCATCTATCGC
Organism: Phytophthora megakarya; assembly: GCA_002215365.1. NCBI lineage: Eukaryota > Oomycota > Peronosporomycetes > Peronosporales > Peronosporaceae > Phytophthora > Phytophthora megakarya. Next base: position 2,849 of record NBNE01001585.1, on the reverse strand, counting down.
TGCAGATCCCTCGTCTCGCGAACAAATTCAACCCCCCAGCGGCTCTTTGATCGCAGATCTGACTTCACCTCGGGGGAAACTTCCGTGATCGCCACTCGCCATCCCGTGATCGCGATTCCTTCCTGTCGGTTCCGTAATTTTCTAATGTCAGCTACATCTTCTGCTTGTTTGCTCTTTTCTTCGCTCATCCTAGGTGATCTTTCTTCAGATTCACCACGCCTTCCGCGTACTCTCACAAAGGACGACATTTCCTATATGCACATATACAACATGGACTTCTGATCTCAGTCTCATCCGACTTACACTTCCTCGGGGTCGAGACGATCAATCAATCTCAACTCGTCCTCATTACATCTCCTCAAGTGATTACATCACAATGAAGGGGTGTCGATTAGCATGTCTTCGCAGGACGTGTTGCCCTGCAGTTGAGATCGGCTTCGTCGACCCAGGCCGGCTCGTCATATCCTGCCCAATGCACCAGGGATTATCGGTAGATCTGACCGAATCGCGTTTGCTTCCCACTCCGCACATCCGAGATCCGGTCGTCTTTGTACTCGTCAGCTCCGAGATCTGGAACCCAGCTATCCTCCTGAAGCAGGACCTCATCGAAATCGAGGCGATCCTATTCGTTCATCGTGAGTTCCATTCACGGGCGATCCGGAAAGTCCTTGACCAAATTCAACTTTGACACGTGAACGACTGGGAAGATCTGGTACCCAGTACCCGCGATCTCGTGCTTGATGCTGAACTCGTTGATCTTTTCAGCAACCCGGAATGGTCCATGCCACAGGTGAGCCAATACCCGCGCGTATCCCTCCTTCACCCGGTCTAGATACAACCAGACACGAGATCCAGCCTCGATCTGGTGTGATCCGACTTCCGCATTGTGTCGGCTGGCCCGATTCTCAATGGCTTCCATCAATCTGGTGTTTATTTGCTTTCGGGACTGCTGATAATATCACTGGACCTGATAACACCATCGCCGCGCGTCCCGATCGCGTCGTCTGGTACATCCGACTGGCACTGTAGCCTCTAACGTCGATCTCGGATCCCATCCATGCGCCGGATAGTGAGGTGTATCCCCTCGGACACGATCGTGGGCCGTGTTGATAAGTCGCTCGTACATCTTGAGCGTCCTGATCGCAGTCTGCACCATTCGTTCGACGGTCCCGTTGGGTTGTGGCCGATATGTCATCATCGCCCGCTACCGCTGTTCCAGGATCTTATTAAACGCCCGGAAGAAGTCGGACATGACGCCGGGTTCTCGATCATGCCGGATCATCTCACAGGCACCGAATCGCCGAAATACACATTCTTCGTATGATTCCGCGCCCGTCTGAGCCGACCGGGACGAGCTAGCTTTCGCAATCACGTATCCTGTGAACAGATCGATCCAGATCAAAAACTCCGTATTCCCCTTGTGGGATCAGGGTAGCGACGGTATGTGATCCATCGCAATGATTTGGAACGGGTACATCGCCTGCAAATTCCCCGGTGATTCACCCCGGATCACAGGATTTCCTTTTCCCGTTTCACTGTCCATGCATTCCCCACGTATTGCTGAACGCTCCGATATAGTTCTCTCCAGTGGAAGTGGTCCCTGATCTGCTGATAGGTATGCCCCACTCCCTGATGTCCTTCTTCTAACGTAGTGTGATAATGATGTAAGACGTCCGGTTGCAGCGTCTCGGGAACTACCAATCGATCGTGATTCTCCCCCGATCTCGGCGTTGGAGGCCAGTAGAAGAGTAGATCCTGTTCGTCCACCTCATAGCCGGCAGCGATCTTGCCGTACGACCTTGCTTCTGTTTGCGTGAGGTCTGCAATCGCGCCACACAGATACTTCTTCATGCCTGTAATCCAGACCTCCTCCTCCTGAGCCCTTTGATCCGATCGACCCGCATCTCCCCGATCAAGTCCTCTTGCATGACCCCCGCGGGAGATCTAACTCGAGAAGCTCGGGTAGTGACCGCTGCAACTCGCACCACAGGGTTCTCGGTCTTCGGAATCAAGATTTCGTCTAGTCTGTTCAGAGTGACCAGGACTTGGTACTAGGGCTGTAACGGGGTTACACAAAACTCTAACCGCAATTAACCGGTTAGAGTTCAAGGTTTCCTATCTTGGTGTGCGGACACACCAAGACTACATATAGAAAGATCCTATTGGTAGAATACATCATATCTCTACCAATCAGTGACGCGGACCACTGTCAGCCACTCGCTGACAGTCCCTTAGATATTAGATGATCAGTTTAGGAAGGGAACACTTTAGGAAAGAAACGCATAACAAAAATAACAGTTTTCAAATTACGCTATCTAATTCCTATCTAGTCTTTAGTATACACCTATTGTGTATACTAAAGACTATCTAGGGAAACCTACGCTTCCTCCTACGCGTGCGCATACGTGTAAGCTAGGTAGTGAGCACTAGGCCCACTACACCTGGTAGCACTTTGTAGTCCGTCCAACGACCGACTACCTTGTTCGTATGAGTTACGAACACGGGCAAGAGAACCTTCCGATGGACGGGTCATCCGTCGGAAGCCCGAGCACGTCTGTTACGCATGTGGCGCGTACAGACTGCCCCCACCTGGCGGATCCAGAATGGGAGGCGCTCCAACGACTGTCAACAGTCATTGGGGAGGCGGCCGTAGCAACAATGCTACGCACGCTATCACCGACAGAGCAACATGGTGTTGCTCTGGGATTCATCATGAGAGAGCAACGCGAGGTTGTTTCCGCAAAGCCATTGTCTCCGGTAGAGACACCGCGGAAAGAACACCTGAAGTTACGTGTCAGTACATACATGGGCAGAGAAGGTGAGACCCTTCTCCGCTGGCTGGTCGAACT
>NBNE01001584.1:0-11845 GCA_002215365.1 Phytophthora megakarya | reverse complement strand
TTACTCCACTTCCTCGCCTCTCCATCTTTCAAAATTGTAATCCACATTGTCACATGTGGAATGGTTCCCTAAAGTTGGCGACGATTGGCACAGACGTTGATGAAATTCGTGATTTGAGCTGTTCGTAGTGACGAACGAGATCCGGTGTCCACCCTTGTTTGGCTTCTCCACGGCGCTTGAATTGGCTTTCAACATATCAAGCAGATGATCAACATCACGTGCAAAGCGATCGCAGAACCATCGAACGTAGGTCGCAGTTCCTAACGCTGACTGCAAATCACCTTTCGTATTTAGTAGCGGCCACTCCCTTAACACGCTCGTATTCTTCGGGTCTATTGGTACGACATCTCGGCCAATAAAGTCCCTCAAGCACGGAATTTCTGATGAACAGAACACATATTTGCTTAATTTGTTGTAACATTTGTTTTTAGCCGTGTTAACACCCGGTTCAGAGCTGTCCAGTGCTCGTTTAAATCCTTACTTCGGGTGAAGATGTAAATATCATCGACATAGGATAGGCAAAACTCAGCCATGTCGTTGAGTAATCGATGGGTTCCATCGTTGAATGTTACGTGTATGCTGGATAATCCCATGGGAACCACCAAGTATTCAAAGGCTCTGTCAGCAGGTTGAAAAGCAGTATAATTAAACCTGCATCGCGCATCCTGAATTGGTAGTAGCCACTGTGTAAATCCATACAGCTGTGCCTACATAAACCTTCCTCTTTTCGTAAATCAAATCTTTTCTGGACATGGACAGTTTTCACCGTACCGTATGATTGTTCATTGTCCTGTTGTCACGCACTACAGGCTTTTTCACGCAGAAGGTTGGCACTACATGGGTGAAACAGAGGTTCGGATTAATCCGGCCTGGATCTTTGCTTCAATCCATAATCGAAATACTTGCTCTTGAGCTGGCGACTAACGCCAATGTTGGCTGAACATTGGTTCACTTATTTACCTCCATTTCATGGATTTCATGAGATTCAGTAGGCAATTTGTTGCCTAATACTCCCTTATGACGCTTTAACACATCATACACGCGATGAGATTTGTAGTCTTTGATATTAGCAACAGCTTTATCAGAGTCAATCAGTTCCTTTTTCGTGATAAGCCGGACAACAAACACACATTCGAGTTTTTGAAGTTTCCGAAGTAGTCGTTTGAATTGCTTGCCGGTAATATATTTTGTTTCTCCACTCGTAAGCGAGTTGTATCCATGTTGGAAATATCTACTATCCGAGCTGAGAGTAGGCCCGCCACCGGAAACACGACTCTGGGGATTGGCTTTTATGGCCTTGTCTTAGCTTTAGCTTTAACTTCCTTTTTAATTTTCTTCTTCAGAATATCGTTGTGTTTGGAACCGATTATCTTGATTTCACAATCTCTTCTATCCAATCGATGTCAGGGTTTACCTTTTTCAACCATGACATGCCAAGTAAGACGTTCGGGTTTTCTGGAACTGGAAATACTAAGAAATCTCTAACGTAAGCTCGGATTTCTTCTATGAACACATGCATTTTCAGTTTAAACAAGTTTGAGCACATAAAATCCTGGCCCCAAAAGTCCCGTAAAATAAGTCACTTCCGATTTTCTTAACAGGTTAAGAGCCGCATCGCTACAAGGAAAATAGATCGCAATATGGTCGGTCATCCACGTACGGCATCCACCGGTACTACAGATACAGGTTCACCTTTACGCAGCGATGCAAGTGCTAGAGCCTGATTCAAACAAGAGCCTAGCCGCCACTACAATCGCGTCTGTTCAAACCACAGCAGTGATCCTACCTACAACCTCAACGGCAGCCGTACTGAGACCACCAGTGGTCCGGATACCACGCAGTTGAGCTGGACCTGCCACGTCAAACCAATATACCCGATACACCTCCATATGAACGCATCGTGAAGGCATTCTAGGTTTAACGGATCTGCGGAGCATAGATCTGTTGCTTTAGGCGCCGCTAAATGGCTCCAACATTTATGTCCTTCTCCGAATTCAAGAAGACCTATACGAAGGTCGGATTACAGAAAGACTGAAAATACCTTGTTTTTCCAACACGAGGTGTAGCCAACCATTGATACATATCAAAATTGGACGTTTTACGTCCACTGGCGTTGGAAAACTACAAGAAATGCGTCTTCAGGCGGTTCAGCGCAAGTGAGGTCATCAGACCTGGTCGAGAACCGGGTTTCATGGTGGATTTCTTCCGTTCATGCACTCCAATAGTGAAGGTGAAACAAAGTGCGATTATGCAATATCCTCCTCAAAGCAATGGATTGGCAAAAGAGACGGTACAGACGCTGACACGGGCTTAAAGATGTACGTCTTCGACGTACATTTTTAATGCAAGACTGAGACGACTACGCCGAGCGGCTGACGTTTGCTCTCAATACCGCTGATGATCGAGTGTACGTCTGGGACGCCAGAATAATGTTGGGGAAACGCTACCCATTGGATCGACCAGGCGTAGGGATAACGACGCTCACCGATGGAGATACCATATGTAGTCACAGTACCGACGAGCCTGGGAAGCCGTGCAAAAATCCGAGGACAGCGATTGAAGCAAGAGCTGAACGACCCAAGGGGTATGTTAGGTCCCACATGATCGAACAAGTGTGACTCTACCTGGACCTGGTGAAGGAAGGTTCTGCGCGGAAGCTGGCCACATATGACACGCATTTTGCGTAGCAGAAATTGTTGGTGGTCATGTAGCGCGACAATAGACAACTAGGACATAATATCGCATCTTCCGCATAGTTCATCTCTCAAAGTTGAAGTTGGGGAGGACATTCCACAATCGGCCAACTACAATCCTTGCAGCCGGCAAAGAAGGTTCCGTCGATGTCGACGAGGATTCTCTACCGGAATACAGCTGGGAATTACCTTTGGACAACGTCGGATTCGAGGTGGAGAGGGCCACCGATGTGAGATACGGTTACGTGCATCGATAGATTCAGGTGTATTGTAAGGGCTACAACAAGCCTACGTGAGAGGCGCGAAGCTGACCTGAGTTGTGGGGCGCTCTTGGGCGAGTTTGAACTTGACCGGACGAGCAGCAGTCGTTTCAACGTGATGCAGTGGTACCTAGTGGATGCGAGGCACCTACCGTAGAAGCCAGTGTCAGTGGAACGAAGAAAAGAGTGCGAGGTGGTCGCACACATTCGATACGGGTATTACTTGTAGGATGAGGGAGATGCCAGCCAGGCAACAGGCAAAGGAAATGGGGGTGATCAAGGGTGTTACGGAAAGTGACTTGAGACTGACAGATCAAGATACAAACCTTGAAGATCTCGAAGACGACCGAGTAAAGCCGTGTTATGGAGACCATGGATCTGACCGAAGTTCGACCTAGAGATTAGATTAAAACCTGGAAGTTACGGTGGATGCCAATCTGAAGACAAACCTTGAAACTTGAAGACCAAGCTCTTGTCACAACAAGTTGACATCGAAGGCCAAAGTTCGACCTCCGCAGGTCGGGTTATTAAACAATCGTGATAACCCAGGAGCCAGATCGAAATCCACCTGATGCATACATCTGACGTAGGAATGTGAAGATCAGCTTTCATCGATCTGATGCGGTACTTAGGGAGACCAGCCGTTGCAGCAACCTTGGAGCGCAGTAAACAAGCAATAGTTGCCAGGTTGAAATTGACTCCTCGAAGACGATTGCAAGTTTATTTTCGTCAGATATTCATCGGTGACAGCAGGAATGACAGCATCTCAAGTGCAGATTAGCAAAACACTTTCTAAGCAAGGTTACACACGGAGCTAAGATAGAACATCACTAATGCCATAACCATCGTAATGTCAGCAGAAGGTCAATGAACGCCAAACAAGCATGTATCAACTACTATCATTAATGCAAAAATCCTCGTGGGTGACTTGGTAATTGGTGAATGCAGCAATACCTTTTACTGTTCGTATTACACACAGTTTTAATCAAGACACCGATAAAATACCTCATACACGTGCAACCTACACGAAACACGAGTCCTAAACATTGTCTAAGTCAGGTACTGGGGACGCATGGGCGGACGCGGAGAGTGGGTAAGGACGATACAAGAGTGTCTGCCAGACGCGAACGCTGTCCTCCGCACCTGGCGTAGGGGGTGAAGTGACTCTTCCATTCCTAATTGCCGTTGGCCGAAGAGCGCCGTTTGAAAGAGCTAAATCACCGCGCACTGCAAATGATGCTGTTGGTTGTTCCGACACTTCTCCGACAGCACTGACCTTGGTGAGTAAGTAAGTTGGTGTGTGGAAATATTGTAACCTGGGTACAAATATTTCCTTCTATCAGATCACGCGTGAATCTGACACAGAGAGAGCGACGATGTTTTGGCTGGTCAACGAGTCAATCCAGACGGGCTTTTTAGTGTGTTTTCTTGTCCGCACGAGCCGTGTGTGCAGGAGGTACTTAAGCAGCCTTTGGACAGCAAACGTGCAGCAACCTGGGTACAAATATTTCCTTCTATCAGATCACGCGTGAATCTGACGCAGAGAGAGCGACGATGTTTTGGCAGGTCAACGAGTCAATCAAGACGACACACGCTTCCCAAATCGTACGAGGAACAATCAAAAGTGCCAAATAGTCTGCAAAGCACAATATATTAAAAGTAGACCACGCTGTCGTTATTCCTGAACTGTTCGACAACAAATTAACCGTAAGGCGCTCAGAAATGGTAAATTATCGGCAGCACAGAAAACTATAGACAATATTTGTTCTTTATCCGAGACGCTTTCACTAATGGAGAATTAAATTTGGAATATTGCCCCGCTAGTGTGATGCTAGCAGATAGGGGAACTTCAATGCAAATAGCAAATTGTAGTTCCTGAAAACGAATTGTTAGGAGCGAATTTGTTCCCCTATCTGCTAGCATCACACTGGCGGGGCAATATTCCAAATTTAATTCTCCATTAGTGAAAGCGTCTCGGATAAAGAACAAATATTGTCTATAGTTTTCTGTGCTGCCGATAATTTACCATTTCTGAGCGCCTTACGGTTAATTTGTTGTCGAACAGTTCAGGAATAACGACAGCGTGGTCTACTTTTAATATATTGTGCTTTGCAGACTATTTGGCACTTTTGATTGTTCCTCGTACGATTTAGTTAGATGTAAATCGTACTTGATTACATATTGCTATCAATTGGCGATGGTCCTTATGCAGTAATGGTGCGCTCAAAAGATATCTCGCGCATGGTCTAGCATATCTAGACCAATAACATGGGTTTGGCACGTTCTACAAGTGCCATTTCCATCCTAACCCTCACTAAAATCACGATTTCAGCATTGCTGATACAAAGCCTCTATGATTTACGACTAAATACGGACGTTTATTAGTGCAACAAATAGGAGAATAAACTCGATGGAACGCGCGATACGTGTTACTAGCGTTTATGCCACCTGGGTTCTTCAATTCCATCATTTGAAGCAATATAAGCGGCGATTGTTGATGACTTCGAAACTATGTGTTGCCGTTTGGTATGCCAAGCTACGATATAGTCAGACATTTAGTCAGCACCTTCAGAAATAGAACGACAGTCCTCGTCGTCATTGGCCCAATTTGGGTCAGCATAAACACGTACAAGCGGCATGTAATTTGAACAGCGATAAACAAATCTATAGCGTTTTGTGTTGTCAACGTATATGTTTACTGCATTCCAACGCGGGTTTGAAGCCTGATCAGCCACTTGGTTGACGGCGAACGAAATACCTGAACGTGTTATTCTCGCTAAATACAGTTGTACACTTACTTTCGGTCAAAAAGGGGCGTCACCATCCGATTTAGCATCTTCGGTTTTATTGTAAAGCAGCATGCATCCCTGATTAATAGGTGTATTCTTGATCTATAATCGCCCATTCTAAATAGGTTTACGATTGCAGCAGCAAAATTAGAGTGATTCTAAATAGTAATTGCGTACAAACGATCGAGTTTTACTCGAATTCCAAGAAACGAATTAATTTTACAAATATCATTCACAACGAACTTAGATTTGAGCAAATGCATGATTTTGAACTTATCTGATTTATGCAGATACCCTACCCGAATGTCATCTACATAGAAAAGTACAATATCATATGTTTAATCAATATGTACACCGGGATCTGAACGAGTAGGGTACAGACCATATGATATGAGGAATGTGTTGATTTCAGCATTCGATTCATGGTCAGCCTGCTTTATACCATGTAATGTTTCTATATCTCCGTACTATGCCCTCCTCAAAACCTGTTAGCTGTTCAAAGTATGCAGTTTCTTTCAGCTTCGCCACATTGTGCTTTACACCCAAACTTGCCGTTTTTGGGGGGTTCGTCAAATTGACATCAAATTCACGCGTGATCTGATAGAAGGAAATATTTGTACCCAGGTTGCTGCATGTTTGCTGTCCAAAGGCTGCTTAAGCACCTCCTGCACACACGGCTCGTGCGGACAAGAAAACACACTAAAAAGCCCGTTTGGGCACTGGTAGGTGCCTCACACCCGCGCCAAGAGCGCACTCGAAGCCAGCGTCGACAGACGAAGGTGCTATTATGAGTCATGCCGCGTAAATAGCATTATTCTTCTCTCTTAATACTGGTGTGCCTAACTGATAAAGAAATAATGGAATGTGCTCTATTTTGCTTTAGAACAAAATCCCTCAAGATGGAAGATGCCGTTCTTAGACAGCATGCCCAACCCAATACCGTTTTTCACTGTCTCTATAGATTCTATTGTCCTGGATTGCCGCACAAAGAGCTTGCCCGAATAGTCTGTAAAAACAATTGGGAACTGGATTAAAGTGTATGAGAGCACAGGAACCTATCGGTGAGCTGACCCAAGCACTGTTCGGAAATTTTCATCGGCCCACCAAGAGTGGCTATGCGACTTCTTCGCAGATCATCCGGTGGCTTACATTGATGAGGATCACGGTGGGTTTATGCGTGCCTACCACCTGATCATTGCAACAGCATAAGTAAGGAAACTTATTCACAACGCTGGTTTGACAAGAAAACTTCTTGAGCGGTGGGCAATGCACATCAAAGAGCTGGATGTTTTTCGCTTTGTGGACGAGCTTGTCCACATCAACTGGTGCTACAGTAACTTAGTTTTTCTTGACGAAGTGTCGTTTGACAACCGCAGGATGATCCGAAAGCGCGGATATTCACTCCAAGGGCAGACGATCGCGATTCGAGGTGATTTTCAGCGATAGCCGACGATTTCTGTGCTGGCGTTTATTGAAGTAACCGGCGGCATTGACACTTACAACACATTAGAAATGTTTGATAGAGTGGAGTGTTTTAATGCTGTCGAGATTTTACCTATTCGGTGGCAGGCATTGTCTGTTAGTATTCTGGCTCCAATTCCGTTTGGTTTTTGGATGGTTCATCGATACACCGCGATCCTGGTATTATTCATAGCATCGATGTAGTCCCGGTATTCCACCCTGCATACTATTCATTCTTCAAACGAATCGAGTATATGTTTGGATACATCAAGAAATGCTTCCGGCGCCATTACGTGGTGTCATCCGGCAGAGACGGGCTTCCATTTGTCGTGGAAACATCAATCGTTTTGATCGATTCACTATGTCAAAGGTATTTGACCATTGCGGTTGAGAGGTTCAAGGGCATTTCGACCCGACCGGGCCAATATCAAAGGAGTCGCGACAGCCATGAAGAGCAGCGAGCGGCACATGAGACGTTGAAGAAGTGGTTTCAAATTTAGGATTCTTAGTGAAGCAAATAGATGAAGAGTAAGACTAATGGTGAAGTACGTTGTGACGTTTGGAACTACGGCTCCTGTACGGTATCGGGCACGTTCTCCATTGTTGGTCCGGATCGGTCACATCTGTGGCAGGAGGAAGCGGGATGTCCTCAAGGAAGCCTTCAAGCGTGTCTCCGCGGGCTTCTTAACCCATTCTCCTCGTTATCTAAGCGACGTCGAATTGCCTCCCAATCGTTTTTCAACTGGATGTTATCCGCAATCTCACCATTAACGACAGCAAATGCCAGTCGAATTAATTTGGCTAGATTTGCTAGATGTATTCGGCTTCCCCATCAGCTGCTCCAAAGTATACGCTCGACACTGGCAGGTGGTGGATCATACATATCTACTTCCCCCGAAGGCGGCTACCCTTGTCGTATTCAACGAGAGCGTGGTTATCGACCCAAGTAAAGCAGAAAAATGGTTCATCATCGTCATCGTAGGTATCGCGAGGGTTGGGACTTTCCCGCTGAACTAGGACGGCAATCGCGTTGCCGAATACACCTTAGTGAGCAGGGGATCCCATCCATCGAAAAGGTAGCGCTAGATCAACCACAATAAAATCTTGGTCAGGTAGCTTTGCAGCGAAATAGGGACTCACAGATTGATGGATGTGTAGGTGACGAAACGCTCCTTTCATGTCTCCCTTCATCAACCGTATTGGAACACGTGATCGTGCTGCCTGCAAAACAACTATTCTCTTAGCAATTTCGGCCGGACGTATGTACGTCAAGTTGGGTAGGGTATCCGGATTAGACCACGCATTTGTTGACATACCCTTGGGGTACGAGAGGTCATGATTCACTCTCGCCTCGACTGAAGGGTCCGCACCAGCTTTTTCAACACAGCCGAATGGTCTGTAGTGAAGTTCTTGCCACCGCTCAAAAACACGAGCATCAAAGACTAAGTATGTTCCGTTGGATTGCCCTTCTGCAATGCTTCGATGTAGAGCTGTTTGCATTGTAGTTGCTGATTTGTGATTCATGCAGCAAAATATGGTGGATTGCTTCGTCTTGTTGAATGCGTGGGTCACACATTGGTTGGCAGTAACTAATAACACGTCTAGTTGATCGTAACCGTGGAGCAGCCACTCAAAATGATCACATAAGCAGCGTTTTGTTCGGTCTTTGCAAGACCGCAGATTGTCCAGGCCTGAATTGAATAGTTTCCATCAGTAAACGTTGCGCCCGGGAGACCAACTCCGACCACGCCCACGAGGATTCTAGGTTGAATGTGAATGGAACAGATCCCGTTAAAGCCGCAGATGGCAACTGGACACCAAAAGAGGTCAAAATACTGGATCGAGACAAATTTCTTGCACGTTCTTCTTGCACCAAACGATCTTCGAGGTGGTTAATTACGCTTCGAACTAGCTCCTTTGTTACCACAATGTGATGAATCTTAGCCGTCTTTGGGAGTCAGTTGACTGAAGGTGTGTCTCGAACACCTCCAAAACGCTCTTCGACGTATATTTTCACAGCGGGATGTAAATTAACCAGTGTAAAGTGAGTGAGAAACGGCTGTGTGCATTGGCCCGGTGTCATCGACGGGCAGCCCTGGGTAAATATCGACTTGAGACAAAGCTACTGTCCATTGAGCCGAGGAACGTGTTGGAGTACGCCCTGTGGAATCTTCGAATGCTTTCGCATTGTTGTCGTGCGGTCGTTGGGTGTGCGGCTGATCTCTTGATGAGGTACATAATTGTCGGGAAGCTCGAGTGCACGTCGTGTGAAAGTGTTGTTGCGTGAAAGTTTCATCAAAATACCTTTTAGCCCTCTATCTTGGATGGAAAACTGCTCCTTGACAAGCTTTCGTGTGACACCTCCAGGCTGTTGGTCGTGAACTACAGCCAATCGATATTCTCCAAAATCTTATGGAACCAAAAGGCGAGTCCTTTGACTTCCAGAGTTGACCATGGCTCCAATTCACGAAGTTCATAGCTAAATATTTTAGCTGCTGCAACAAAGCGTCGGGATGTATCTTCAAGGAATTCATATTCGAACACGACGAGAACACATAGGGCATCTACCAGATCCTAGAATTGCGGGGACCGAGTGATACTTAAGATTGGTGAAAAGTTTTGTAGGTTCACCGTTTTCGTGTCTGCCTCTTGCATCCGAGATATAAGTCTAACCTCACAAAATGCTGAACGGATAGGCTGTGTGGGCCGAATAAAAACCCGTACAATCTGCTTAAAACATCTGGATGAGGTAGAGCCTTCGTATATCTGGAGTTGCGTGCGTGATCAATGAACGAGTCAGGGGGCTTACCTATGTATAGTGCTGTTACTATGGTCGTGTCAACCTCCTGTTAGGCACGCGTTGGTCGAAAACGAGCTTGTTGATCGGAATACTCATCGACAAGATCTGGTACGATCGTCATGGATTATACCCTCTCCTGACACGGTACAGGCGGTACGATCATTGGCAGGCCTCTTGCGTAAGTATCGTCGCTGTGTCGAAATTGTTGATCTTCCGTAAAGTTGTCACTTGCAATTGGACATGTTGTACCCCGATCTCTATTGGCCTCACTGGCGCGGTCGATGCCATGCATAACCCGCAATTGGGCGATATAGGCAGGCAACAATTGAGGATCGCCAGCTCAGGCGTCAAGAATCGTCCGAGTTTACTGATTTTTGAATGGATTGTTGCCATTCCCGCAAGGTGTAATCCGACGTCGTTTTTCTGTGGTGCAGATGCGTCACCATATTCTTCCAGAATGTCCGCAAATCCGACCTCCGCATTTTCATCGTCGGCATTATCGGTAAACTCGGCTTGGGACCTCGCACGCGCTCCATGTTGGACTGTTGATGGTGAGGAAACTGACGCCTCGTTTACGGTGGCGACCGAGGGGTCTTCCCAGAAAGATGCACCGAGCAATGCATTTGTCGGCGGAGTTCTATTCCCACCGTTATAAAATGCGAAATTTACAACGTGGTCCACTGCAACTTGCATGTTCCGTCCCGTATAAAGTGATATCCATGGAAACCCACGCAGAACACTTGAAGCTACAGCAATACCTTTAAGTATATTCGTAATGTCTTTGGTTGGCCTACTTTCATGTTGGCCAAGAACACGATTTAACACCGTGGTGTGAGCTCTCTATCTTGTCTACAGACGTAAAGGAAGCGGTCAATCCGGGCTTCCACAGCAGAAAGACAATGCATGGCGCGATAATCGTCCCCGTTTCCGTTGTGATGGAATACGCCCCACATGCATAAGCAGTGACTTGCCTACGATGAATCCGCCCGTCGTGTTGAAAATATACCGGACTGTAGAGCAGCCAACCTGGGGCTCCCAAGTTAATTTCGTCGGGTGGGACCGAGCGTATAGCGACTGTTCCTGACGGGACTACGATTCTAGTCGACGATGTCGAACCTGGTTTTGCTACACTAACCTCAGCATTTAGTGTTAATAAAACTATTCATGAGGCTTCGATCTGAGCTTGTGCACTGCAATTAGTGTTTATAACGCTAATTAAAAACTAACACTATCTGCGGTACAACTAAATAGTGTTAGTGATCCTGAGTTGTGAAAGAACTCTTAGACAAAAGCATCTAACCGCTCTCCGGACTGGGTTTGCGCCTGAGCCTGCGTTGGTGGAAGATCTTCAGGCGGTTGTAGTGGGGCTGGACCAGCATCTTCAACCGGTTTACCTTGAAAATGATCATAATGATCCGCAATGATGAACTGAAGCTCTTCGCGAAGCTGGTCAATTCTCCACTTGCCGTTTACCGTCGCAAGACCACAACGTACCATCGCCTTTTGCGCGTACGTGATCTTGCCCTTTTTGGTTCGCTGTAAGTTTACAGCTCTAACGGCATCGGCAGCGAGGTTCAAGAAGAAGGACATACCCGGGTTCCGGAGAGCGCCCGACCACGAACCATAACTCCGAACATCATTCTGCCACTCATTTGCTCTGATCATCTCGACCTTCTTTGCTTCCCAACGCTTACCAGGCGTCTTTTATCTTGGAGATGACAAAAGAATCTGCTGGCTGAGCCAGATGAGTCACGTTGGCCAGGAAGGAGCGAACCTCAGCGTTAAGACTAGTAACTTGCTGCTTTGCGTCGTCCGAAAGGCTATGACCGCTGTAGTTATCAG
>NBNE01001583.1:0-11852 GCA_002215365.1 Phytophthora megakarya | reverse complement strand
GAGCGCGTGCTTGAGGCTGTGGCGAATACCAACGCGCTGTCGAATGAAAGTGAGGCGCTGCGTTGTCTTCTAATGTTAATGGTTAAGTTGGTATTCTGAATACAGCGGATTTCTTCGTTTGGGTGCAGATTTTGGGGCGGTGTGTAAGCTGGCGGTGAGGCTCTTTGGAGCAGAGAAGCAGAGCAAGCGACGATTAACACGAACAGCCTGTAGGCTCCATGCTGCAATGCAGACGAAGTTGTAAATTGATACTGATGTATTGAACTGATTTTCACAGCGGCGTCGGGGTGGGAAGCGGAGAAAATGGAGCAGACTGTGCTGGCTATTGCGAAGATTCTCATGGATGGAGCAAAGGTGTGTGCTGTAGCTTACAGCGCCTTGTCGGTGATGAGACGTAATGAAAGCTACACGACCATGTACAGGCTGAAATGTCAGAGCGTGCGTTCCGGTTAGTGCTGAAGGGGATGACGCTGCCGGACGAACACATCGAAGTTCTCGCGCAGGTTAAAAGAAGCAGCTTGGGTGATATTGCGTTGGAAGGACAGCTACTAACTGTGATTCCCTGTACCTGAAGGTATACGAAGCGCACTGGAAAGACGTCCGAGAGTGCGTTTCCAGAGAGACAGGCACAAGTGTTCCTCACTACCGCAATTTGGAGTGGCGAATCGACCTCGAGGTAATTGCTGTGTGTGGAATGTTTTTGCAGCAAGAGGCGAGACTAACGCGCTTGTGGACCTACGAAAGCTGGGCACGCGTTTCCATCGCAACAAACCGAAGCCCATAGTGACGCTTCGTCTGGACACTGCCACCCAAACTAGCAGCTCCAATGTACCGCAAGTTGAATCCACTTGCCTTCGTGTAGACTACGACGGTTTGAAATTGATGCAGCGTGAGCTGGAAACTGCGTTGAGAGAGGTTGATTCGGTGCACTGCAGCCGCATCCAGAGATACATGCACTGACAGTTCGAACCAATGATTTCCATGTCCGCAATGCTCTTTCATTTCTCTTTCCGGTCGGCTAGATATTGCTCTTTTGTCTTGGTGAAGGCCGTGACCTGATCTAGTTGCTGCTTGGATTCGTTCGAGATACCGTCCTTCTGTAGCAATAACTCTGCGAACTTGGCCTGCTTCTTCTTCCTCGTCTCTAGATCTGGCTTAATCTTAGCTTCCTGCTCCACAAACAAATATACGATTGCAAATGTGTCAATTGCTAATTGCTACGAGAAGCTCTTCAGTGCCATTCGTCAGGCAGATACGCACCACATCGCGGCGGATTTCGTCATCAGACTTCGGGTCCCAGTACGCGTAACACAGCGCGATGGGGATGCCGAAGCGCAGTGTGTAGTCGATCAGCATCTTGGACACCTTCATGGCCGCAACGTCAGGCACCAATTGCTACTCTTTCTGAAGTAGCACAAAGCAAGTCGAAATTTCAGAAGTAGCAATAAGCGAATAACTCTAATGCGAGCATCTGTGATGGCAAGGCAGCTCCATCGCGCAGTTCGACGTGCTGTTCGTGGCTCAACATCTCGATGCTTGAGCTCTTCAGCTGTGCCATTGCCTGAAGGTCTTCGAGAGATCACAAGCGTCCCGCGTACTCCGTCCTGGTCGCTTAAGGAGCTTCATCAGGATGGAGCTCAACTCAACGCCTCAGATTCTGTGCTGACAGAGGAGAAGGCGAGTTGCAGTGGTTTGTACGGTGCAATAATGGGTAGTTAACAATTGCGGTTGTGTGTGCAGCTGCGTGAGTTGGCGGAGCTGTGTCATCTGCATATTGAAGACGAGAAACTTCCAGGCCTGCTCAAGGACGTCGAGTCTATTATTCAGTGCACCAAGACCATTCAGGCCATGACGCTCAACGAGAACATCGACAACGTGTATGCGAAGAGTGACTTTGATGCTGGTACGAGCCAGATGATCTTAGTTTTAGTGTGGTTGAGTTCTCATCATTTGTGTTGTTGTTGTTGCAGGCGTTGTGGCTCCTCTCCGAGATGACGTCGTTACGGAAGGAGACTGCGCTGAAAAGGTGTTGGCGAATGCTGCTGAGAAGTCTGGCTACTACTTTAAGGTGCCCAAGGTGCTGCAGGACTAGACAAAACAGCAAATAGAACCAACGCCATGGTGCAAGGCAAAATCTATAGTAAATGCACACGGATCGTCTCTCCTAACAGACTAGCGAGATCAACCCACGGACCTACTCGGTAGCCTTGAAAACATCAGCCTTGGCAAGGTACTCCTCCAAATCTACATCGAACAACACAATCAACCCATCAATATCCTCAACATCAACACAACCACCGCATCAGCCGCACCTTCAACCTTCATGTCGAGTCCGTTGAGCTTGCGGATACCCAGAAGTTGGTTCTTCAGTGCTCCCTTGTGGTACATGAAGAGTGTTGGGCAATTCCGCGTAGGCCAATTCTCAATGCAAGCCTGCGACTGGATGCTCACGAACTTGACGTCGCGGTGCTTCTTGGCCACTTCCCGCAGCACGTGGTCCATGACTTTGCACTCCTCGAGCGCCTCATCCCACAGGTACGCGATGACCCAATGATCATTGCTGCCCTCCGTCACCTCCTTGGTCCACTCGTCCTTGGCGATGGGCTGCACGTCTCCGAACTTGTTGCGCGCTGCCTGCGCCATCATCTGCTGGATGCGACGCTCGCGGATTCTCGCCAACTCGGCGTCGTCGTCGTAGTCGTCTTCGAGCTCATCCAGTTCGTCCAACGTGGCGTTCTCACGCGGGTCAATCTGCTCTTCCTCCTCTTCTTCCTCGTCTTGGACCTTAGTCTTGGGTGCGAGAATGCCCTTCTTCACCAGGATGTCTTCCCACTCGGTCGTCTCGCCCGTAGGCGCGTAGTACACGTTGCCACGGTCTCCCATACTTCCCTTCTTCGAGAAATGACGTCAATCGTTGAATGATACAGGTTGTTTTATTCACGTGTATTTTACTTCGAACATGTGGCAGTAATTTATCCGTCATTTATTTTATCCGAAAGCATTTTGGCGGGAAGTCATTTACGCTTTTGGCATATTGCTTGCATTACGTTCCACTTTTATTCACGTGTATTTTACTTCGAACATGTGGCAGTAATTTATCCGTAATTTATTTGGACGGTATTTTGGCGGGAAGTCATTTACGCTTTTGACACAGGTATTGCCTTGCATTGCAGCATGGAGACTCTAAGGGAGATCGCCGTGAACGTCAATGGCAAAGGGTCCATGCAACTGGTGACGACGCGGAAGCCCTTGAAGGACGGCCAGGTGCCAGCAGGACGTGACGTGATCTTCACGAGCGGCGAGGACGGCGTGTTGTACGTCACCGACCTCACGACCGAGAGCTCCGTGTATCAAAACGAAGTGTGCGACGGCTTCATCCCGTCGTTCGCCGTGACGCCCGAGCAGAGCCACGTGCTCATTGCGTCGGATGACGACAGCAACGTGGCGTCCTACAGCCTCCCGCCCGAGTGCCAACTGCAGCAGCTTCTGCGGCGCTCCACCGTCTCCATCCGCCAAGTTGCATGCTCGTCCTCGTTCATCGCCATCGCAGACGAAGAGCCCGTGGTGCGGGTGCTGATGCGCAGCAACACAGAGCAAATAATCCTTGCAGAAGGAGCGACTGGCGCCATCAAGAGCGTCGTATTGGATCCGCAGGAAAAATATCTCTGTGCCAGCAGTGAAGACGCCACAGTGCGAATCTTTGCACTGGATGCAGCAGGTCAGCGCGCTACGGAAGCGAAGAGCTTCAAGATCAAGCACGGAGACATCAGAAACGACGACGTTTTGCTGCGTTGCGCGTGGCAGGAAGGAGGTGACGCTAAGTTGCTGGCGGTCCCGATGGATAAGGGGATCGTTGAACTTTTCGAGAGAGACTCGTGGACGTCTAAAGGCCGGTTAATGCTGCCGATAGGCAGAAGTATAGCTGCTGATGTGGATATCTTGGCTTTCTCGCCGAATGGGCAGTACTTGGCTGCGGCGACTTGTGCCAAGGAGATATTTGTGTGGGAACTTGAGACGCAAACTGTCTTGCGTTCGTTCAGGATCGACTACCCCGCACTGGGCGTGCAGTTTGCCAATAAGAGCAATGCGATGGTGGTCTACCACACTGGAGGCAAATTGGCTTTTGTGAAGGATGTCATCCCAGCTGGACACACACCTCCGCAGCACATTGTTGGTCAGTCTGTGACAACTTCAACTAAGGCTCCTGCTAAATCTTCACAATCGCGCAAAAGACTGAAAGCGTCCTCCTTTGTCGAAGACGAAGCCGAAGTGGATGATATGGGCGATGATGAAGAGGAAGTGAGTTTTGATGACGATAATGAGGCGCGAGTGGAGGCAATCAAGGCCAGTTTCGGTTTTGGTGCGGCTGCGAATGCCGCGAAGGATGATCAACTTGAAGCTGAAGACATTTCGGTATCTTCCCGGTTTACTCCGAAATCATCTAATGCGGACACTTCTGCACTTCGTACAATCACGGAACCTTTCCAGCCTGGTAGCGTAGTGGACACCGCTGGACGCAGCGCCAGTGCTACATTACTGCTGGCGTGGACGCCTGAAGGTGAGATCGAGCTGATCCGTGGCGCCAGTATGAGCGAGAACCTAGTGAAGGTCGAGTTCACGGACAAGTCTCGACGTGGATTTAAGTTCAACGACAACTACATGTTCTCCATGGCATTCTTAGACAGCTATGGTGCCGTGTTTGCCGTTCCACGACGTGTTCGTGAGGAGTGGGAGGATCTCGAGGCAGGCTCCACTGAAAATGATGTCATTAGCAGCTTCGTGTTCTACCGTCCGTTTGAGTCTTGGGCTAGCAACAGTTCATGGCACAAAACCTTACCTGAGGGTGAAGATGCTGAATGTGTTGCTGCTGGCCGTGAGTTCTGTGCCGTAGCAACTTCGTTGCAGACACTTCGGATCTACACCGCCAGCGGTATTGACTATGCGCTGCTGCGTCTTCCTGGCCGCGTCGTGACCATGACAGCCAAGGAATCTTTACTGGCTGTGGTATACCAGGGTCTGTACGGACAACTGCAGTATCAGCTGCTTCGCATTCGGGTGGATTCGTCCTGGGAGCGAGTTACGCTGGTCTCGAAGGGTGATTTGCCGATGACACCGCCACCTCGGGATGTATTCGCGTCATACAAGGAGAATGAGGCTGCACGAGAAGACATTTCTAATTGGTCCAAGCTTACATGGCTTGGTTTTGATGATCGGCAGATTCTCTACGCGGTGGACTCGTTCTCGTGTATTCAGGCGCTGTCGCCTAGTACAGGATGGAATTGGTTCCCTATCGGCTGCGTTGGCAACACGCTGCAAAAGAAGCCCGAGGACCGTCATGGCGTCTTCACCCTTGGCGTGGTTAACGATTCAATGCTGTACTTCCCGCTTGAAAAGGGTGTTCGTGCCCCGAAGCTCCGTGGAAACCACCGCCCTGTACCCGGTACGTTCCCACTACGCACAGCAGCTTTCCCAAAGACATCAAAGAAGAACGAGGATGCCTCCAATGGCCACATGTGGCAGAATGTGCGGCTGTGTGGGTTGGAAGCTATCGCGAGTGAGCTTAACGATCCCAATGTCGCGGATCAAGGTATGCGAGAGCAGGCAGAATTGGATAAGTCTCTTATTGTGATGATGAAGAAAGCCTGCGAAAGCGACGAACCTGCCCGTGTGCTCGACTTGGCGAAATGTTTGCACTTGGAGAAGTCCCATCAAATTGCACAGAAGCTCGCTATTCACTTTTCGTTGCGGCAGCTACAATCTCAGCTCTACGAGCTGTATCGCGTCAAGTTCGAGGAACCTAAGCGTTTGGAGCAAGAGTCGATGGTGCAAACCTCTTACCAACCACGTCGACAGCCCCGATCGTACAGTCACGAGGAAGAAGCCCCAGAGCAGCGCGAGGTGGAGCCTCTTCGTCGAGCTCGCAGTATTCTGTCTCGACCTCCGTCCACACCGCCTCGTGAGGACAAAGAAGAGAATACGACTTCTGTTGAGGAGACGCAAGAGGACAAAGCTCCCAGCTCTCCGAAACCTACAACTACTGCGAAGGCGAGTGCTGCCCGTGCAGAGCGGTCAGTGGCACCAACGAACCCGTTCCTGAAGAAGCCTGGCAGTTCGTCGGCATCGCCTTCCAGCAAAAAGTCTGGTTTGCAGCGGTTGGCGAAGTTTGCATCTCCACCACCAGCCAAGAAGCAGCGGCGATCGACTTGGAAGAAGTGAACTGAAATGCAGAGAGCAACGCACGAACACCGCGACAGCCGTTGATTTCAACTATAATATAGCAGGTGTGTGATCATGGAGCTGACGAAAGTCGGGATGGCCTTGCTCACCGTATGATAACGATGACCGTTCCGAGTTGAAGTGGTTGCACTCGTAATGACCTACCTACGTATCTATGCCTTCGAAGTAGAACTCACATCTAGATAAGGCTACACTTGTATTACCACTCGCCAATGCTTACAGAATTCGTGGCGTCATCTCGTATAGTACTCGAACGAAGAACCCATCGCTGGAATCTGTGGGTGTAGAACGTAAATACATTTTCGATGATTGCACCGGTACAAGGTGTTGCTAACAAAGCTACATCAACAGTGTAGCCTTTGCATCGACAGCTTCATTACAGATTATCGATATCAACCCAGGAGAGATGAAATGGGAGCTTAATCTACTCTGTAGGCTACCTTTTGACTGGTTGCAAACTATCTGGCGGACTCTATAAAGTCGGGACCAAGTACGTGTTTGCGAAAATGTAGCCATGCCGTTCGACTTTCAAGACAGATGATGTTGTACCACGTATCCACGGTGGCTTATGCCACGGAGGTCATGAACACATCAGTGCATACAAAAAGTATTGGTTCCACGTGGCATGAAGTTCATGAGCAGACCGATAGGACTGAGCTCATTACGTGTTAGGCTCAGAAAATCCGCGACAACTGGGCACCCATGCTGCTCTCTGTGCACAATCTAAAATCCTAAATTGCAGTGTAACGAGGTGGCCACGACCAACAACAGACCTCGAAAGAACGGTGCTAAACCGTAGCTCCGAGATCATTCGAACTAAAATGCAAAGCCTACGATAAATGAAGCTATCAGTCGTATCGTTCGCTGGGCACTTCGAAGTTAGAAGAGCTTCGACCCAGTGGGTACAAGTTCCGGGCCGACAACATCGCCTATCGCTGCAACTCTACCGGATTTCTATGCATCTGCTGGACTAGTTTCCAACCCACCGACGTCCGATGACGATGGTCGAACGCGAGCGTTATACCTGCATGCAGTTCTCCATTCCCAAATTGACCGGGGACTTGCCACGTCGCCTCCAGGCTCTGCATGAATGCCTCAACACCCACCCGCATCTTCATCAACCATTGCAACACGTGTACTGCCCCGAGCGATTCCTCGAGGACGGTCGTGGCACAACAATGTGGACGACAGATTGACCCGTAAACTCATGATGCTTCGCCTGCGACGTCTTCATCCAGTGCTTGCAGGTACCAAGTGTATCGCAACAGAAAGCAACGGAAATTCCGTTGTGGTGCCGTCACTGGTGCAACGCCTCGAGTGGATGCTCTACAATGCTGCACACTCAATGCATGAATATACACATGAACAATCGCTAGAGCGACGAGTGCAGGCCCTCGTCACGCAACTGGAACCCAAGGAAATACCTGAACGTAGCAACAAACGAAGCTTCAAAGGTGGAAAAATTGACGGTCCAGATGCGAAACGACGGTGTGTGGATAAAGACAAAAGCCTTGTCGACAGGAGTGTTTTTCTGCTGGAGAACGACGATAACCTCGTCGGACTCGTGCTCAGTTTTCTATCGGGCTTGGCAGTTCTTCGTTTGCGTTCCGTAAATCGATTTTTGTGTGAAAACGCGCCAAAGATGGTGAGTACGTTACATCTCGAGACGCACTCGCCAGCCCTGCAGCATTTCTCGAGTGGTACATTGACAACGTTGCTGTTTCGTTGCAACAAGCTCACGAGTCTGGTGGTAACCAGCAAACTGCGCCATTACGCCGAAACTAGCGACTCAGGCAGAAGAACCACTCGAGTGATGAACCATCGACGCCCTGCGTTCAGCCGTCCAACTCATGCAGACAATCGACGCAAGAATGGATTACTCGCTGGCGAACTGGTGCTGAGAGACATCACGCGTGCATTCCAACAAGGAGCATGTCCGGAACTAAAGGAACTGGACCTCGGCTCGCCACTCGATTATTTCGCGGAGAGCGACGATGTGCTCAGATGTTTGGAAGCTTTCGCTACAGGGAGACAGAGTGGTGTAGAAACGCAAAGAGGACTTCGATATCTGCGTCTCGACTCGACATATCTGGGTGACACACGCTTGAATCGTCTGGCAGATGTGTTTGAACAGGCTGTAAACCGCAATTGCGCGAGTTGCTTTGGCTCGTTGAAGACGCTGGTGTTGCGCAATAACTTCATCGGTGAGGCCGGTTGCCAAGCACTATTGCGCATGCTGCATTGTTTACCAGGTCTCCGTGTGTTGGATGTCAGCGGCAATATTCTCACGGATCTGGACGCGTTGGCAATCGCCGACTGGATCTCGTGCCACACGATCGACTTCAAATCGACACACAATCTTCGCACCCGGAACGGGTGCCGCTCGAGCCACGAAGTCAAGTCAAGCTGGACAAGATTAGACAAACCAGCCGTCCAGTTGCGCACACTGTTGCTGCAGGACAACTTCATCGGTCCAGAAGGGCTTGAGGCTCTGTCCTCGGCGCTCAATGCCCGGCTGATACCGTCTTGACCTGCTGCAGCTTGTAATTTAGTGTCGGAAGGAACGGACTAGCGGTAAAGTGGCAATCAAAGCAGTGGCATCATTGATGAGTGATCAGTCAATGACAGTGGGACATCGAGTCGCGATTGGCGAGAATCGACCACCTGATTACGTATTCGCACCGAAATGGCGTGAATTTAAGATCATTCGTTTTGACAGGATACAATACACATCATTTGTATTGATATTGTGGTTCCTTGTTTATAAATTTATACAGTTGATGTAATGCGTGAAAATCCAGCAAAACATTTGACGAAACATTTTCGATGGAGGATATCTTGAATTAACTTCCTTCAGCCATTGTTGCAATCTCTGCGGTCCAACCGATCCGTGGCAATGCTGATACATGCACACAGTACATTGTACTCGCCTAAGACGATGTATCGCACGCAAGTGTTGTCGGATAGATCGACCGATCAACCGTGCTACTTCCTCGTCGCAGGATTTCTATTATGGAGAGGACAACCAGTGCTTTCAGATTTGACACCGAGACATTTACATGCGCGTTTCCCCGCTGCTGAGATTGACGATGTCGAGAGTGCATAAGCATCGATGAATGAATACGCGCATTTGCGATTACATGCGCGTTTCCCCGCTGCTGAGCTTGACGATGTCGCTGTCGAGGGTGCATAAGCATCGATGAATGAATACGCGCACTTACGCCGTCCACCTGACGGCGGACTGAATCCGAGACGATCTCTGCAGCTTCTTGTCTACACCAGTGGTTTGCTCGTTTCTTTAGTACCAGTACGGTACAGCATTACGAGTTGGTCGATGACTCAATCGTAAAGCGTAAAGCATTCCCAACCAGCCAAGTTGTACTGTAGTCGGAGGATCTCTGATTCAGAGTCTGAATGCTGAAAATTCCGAAACGTCGGCAAAATCTACATTTGCAATTCGGAGAGAGCGTGAACGTTCTGATGACAGCGCTAAACAATAAAGCTGGTAAAAATTAATCACTGGAAGTGCATGTATCTTCCGCAGCACACTACACCATGTGCTCGACAGGCCGGAGCCACCCGGGTTCACTCAGAATCCCTGAGGCAGGGCACGGTCCTTTTGCGCGAAATTGCTTCCATCTGATACAGCATTGCACCGCAAAGCGTTGCGTAGCTATCGGCAGCCGACACTTAACAGTCTGGTTGGAATAACAGACTGGTGCGAACAGTAGTTGACTCACAGCAGGCAAACTTAGTGTATTACTAGTAAACGCTTGCGTTTACTTTTCTTTACCTCGTAAACATTCAATACCTTCAATAATTAATCCTTAGCATCGTACAAATTACATTGGGTATAGCGTTCATTTAGCATAAAATGTATCAAGTGGAGTGAACAATGTTTTTCTCGATACCTTCATATCTTTGTCGGTATCAGGTAACTGTCGCGCACTTGAAAAATGCTGTTTTCTATTTCTTAGCTCCGTATTGATTCGCCTGCACCACGTCTGACCGTGCCTAACGTTCCTTTGACCATTTTGCAACCTGCCGACTCCTGCCGAAGACTCTACACAAAAGTCGACTCAACCACTTGCTCGTCGCAACGTAACGACTGACAACTGCGATGGTCTCCACTTCGTCCGAGTCCTCCGTGTTCGCCACCAACCCGGTATGGCACGACCCGACCGACGTCCAAGTCCGCAAGATCATGATGGCGCGACTACGAAGTCATCCAGCACTAGCCCAACATCACCCGATACTGCAAGTTCGAGAGGACACCGGAACGAGTCCGTCGCTGTTGCAACGCCTCGAGTGGATGTTGTACCATTCCGCTGGCTCGTTGGGCGAGTATTTGCACCAACCATCGCTAGAGCGACGAGTGCAAGGTCTGGTAACCCGTTACAAGCGTAAACGATGCGATAATGAACCCAGCGAAGCTGTCATGGCGTCGATTCGAGCAACCGCAGCCAAACGGCAACGACCACGGTTGACAATCACTGACGAAGAGATCCGCAACTGCAGCGTTGGAGCTAAAGGATGTGTGCTTAACAGCAACTTGGACCTGTTGCACCAAGTCTGCAGCTTTCTCGACGGCAAGGACGTACTGCGATGTCGCGCAGTGAACAAGTTTTTGTATCTCCATGCACCTTCGTTCGTGAGGTCATTGCACATTGATGCTGCGTTGGCTCCTGTTACGGAGATTCGAAATCGAGCCGATGGAACTGCCAGTGGATTGAGTACCTTGTTGCACGAATGCAAGAACCTCACAAGTCTTACGATCTCGAACCAGACTAACAGAACACATCTCAAGGCGGGTGTCGTGTTCCCAAGAGCGTTGTCTGCGTCGACCTATATGGCGTCGCTCGCAACGGAATCTTATGGTCACCAATTGGTTCGTGAAGTCACCAAGGCGTTGGAAAATGGAGCATGTCCGTCATTGGAACGACTGGAACTCCTCGCTCCATTCGACTTTGCAGCTGAGAACGATGCAATATTGATGGTACTTCGAGCACTGACGGAATCCAAGCTAGAAAACGGAACCAGGAAATCATTGCAGCACTTGGTTCTGGATGCAACGTTTCTTGGGGATCGCGGTGTCGAACAACTCGCCGAATTGTTTGAGATGAAGGACACATTTTTCCAGCACTTGCAGACGTTGGTCGTACGCAATAATTTCATGGGCGAAACTGGTTGTCGGGCACTGATCGAAGCCATCGAGTCGTTCGGGGAACTTGAGACGCTGGACCTCAGTCGGAATATCCTGACGGACACGGATGCATTCGCACTTGCGGATTTGCTCGACGATCCTGGGACAGATATCGACTTGTGTGACAGCAAGACCACGTCTGAAGATGAACCTGTGCCCGAGCAGTTCAACGTGCTTGGACTCGCAGGGTTACGTACTTTGAAACTCCAAGAGAACTTTATCACATGTGACGGATTCCACGCCATTACGATCGCATTATGTTCTCGGGAAGATTTTGTGACGACCATCGGTGACGCTGCACACTCCAGCGAACAGGACGATGAATTTGATGGTGAAGACGAAGATGAAGAAGAAGAAGTAGAAGTAGAAGTGATAGAGTAGATCAAGTGCACTAAATATTTATGAAAATGCC
>NBNE01001582.1:0-11854 GCA_002215365.1 Phytophthora megakarya | reverse complement strand
GATAGTCCTCAAGCTGCCGCTAGGGCTGAGCAAGCTCATCGCACCGCGTTGCACAGGGTCCACGGGGAGCTGAAAGCACATACCGACGGCTTCGTCACTCCGGAGAGACCTCGACACCGTGCACCAAGTGTGCGTGACAAGCAACGACTTCCCCTTATGTGGACACGCGATCCAGTTCGTCAACACATAGCTCAAACGTGTCTGTCGATGATACGATCGCCGTACTTAAGCATCGTTTAAATGATGATACGGTGTTGATAGAGCTCCAACAACGAGTTATTCGTGAAAACAAGATGTCCGCTGTGATGGCAGGAACGCACGAACGACATCTGGAGTAGTTCAGTCAGGAAACGGCTGAAGAATCTAAGACAAGACGCTGTGGCAGCTTGCTGGAGTAGAGTTGGCGACAGACACTCCGAGGTGGGTAGTCCCCCTAACGACTGGTGGCTATCAGCAGGTAAAAGTGCCTCAAAGTCCTTCGAAAACTGAAAAAGCAGACGCTATGGACAAGAAGCCACTAGCTTCTAGTCAGGAAACGGCTGAAGAATCCAAGACAAGACACTGTGGCAGCTCGTTGGAGTAGTGTTGGCGACATACACTTCGAGGTGGGTAGTCCCTCTAACGACTGGTGGCTATCAGCAGGTAAAAGTGCTGCCAAGTCCTTCGAAAACTGAAAAAGCAGAAGCTATGGACAAAAAGCCAATAACTTCGACGGAAATCGCGGCATCAACTGTCGGGAAGCCGTCAACCACGGTCGAAAAGCCACCAAAACTTAAAGACATACACTGTCAGTGGTTCGACTGGAAGAGATTTATCGCTGTCTTTGCGCTGGAGTTGAGGACGTTTTGAACGAATTAGAGAGTGCTGGGAAGATGGAGAGACTCTTCAACAAATCCTCATGGTCGTCCGAGTTAAAAGCATCGATGCTTGACACTTTCCTGGAAGGATAGGCAAGCAGGTCCTTCCACGAATTTGCGTGCGGTCGCGATGTCATGTTCGAAAATTTAACGACGCACCTCAAGAAGGAGTTTGGATGTCATCTAAGCCAGTATGATCTAGGCAGACGGCTTGACGCAAGCAAGCGCTCCGGCGCCACATGGAAACAAAACGACATATACTTGGAATTTTTCGAGCGCTTAATGATGGGAGATCGATCACAGTTGCTTCTCGAGACAATCTGCACCAATGCATGCCCTGAAATGAAGTCGACGCTCATGAGCAAAGTGAATACAAGCCCTACTAATTACAGTGCAGAGCTGGATAAGGTGATCGACCTCCTCATTAGACGAAAAGACGATGACTGGCGAGTTAATCGATCAAAGCAGGGAGGCCGCGGCAACCCGTCGCAGCTGCAGAAAAGCAACCACAACAGTAGAATCAGCCGAACGGTGGCGGCAACACTAAGGAACAGAATGGACAACCATGAGATAGTCATAACCAAACGCAGAAGCAAACGGAACAGCAGCAAAACAAAATAGTCTCGGCAAGGCCAGAAACCGAATGCACAGGCTAATTCCATGGAGGGTACCATCACTTGCTGAAATTGAGGAGAAAGTGGTCATAAATCTCCCCAGTGTACCAAGCCAAAGAAGAGTCAGCGGGCACCAGACAACCAAGCTGAACGCCAGGACGACGACCCAGACCAAGATGACAGTACTGACCTCTGGATAGGCACCATAATGTCACTCGAGTGCAGTAGTAACAATGGCGAACTGGCAGATCGGCTCAGGAGCCTCATGGAGCTGTGTGATGTACGGCAAGTCGCCATCAAATCTGAAAATGAAGGTGGCAAATGGCGGCATACTTAGCGCGAGCATGAAAGGCAGCTGCATTCTTCGTACTCAAAACAAGGACACGACCAGAGCTGTCCTCCTTCACGAAGTTCATTACGTGCCTGGACTGGATCGGAACTTGCTATCTGTCACTAAGTTAGGTGAACATGGCATCTCGACCATGTTTGGAACTTCACGATGTCAACCCACTAATCGATGTGGCGGTGTCGTTGTTGTGGCTGAGCGCCAAGGGGAAATGTGAATTTTGTGCGGTGTGACTGCTGGTGCGGAAACTGACGCGACGGCCATGTTCGCTCAAGTGCCTAGCATATTTGGCCAGGGTAGGTAGCGAAAATACGTTAAATCTTTAACGTATCGCTGATTGGCAGCGACGTAGCGTACTTCCATAAGCCTCGCATGCATGCAGCCTTCGTGGTTAATGTTCTTTCTTTTATTGCACTTGCGAAGCACATCCATCACCGCGTTTTCATTTTATTTGAACAAGTAGCTCATTTTCATCTTGTCCTTGATCAAACCACAGCGTTCTGCTTCGCCTTGAGACACCATCGCACCAGTGTACTCGTGCAGAAATCGTTTGTTGTGATCGGTTCTTGCGTGTACACATCGTACAAGCAATACAGCCGATATGTACAAGACGGTGCCGACAATATGGTGTGAAGATTAAAGTCATCAGGTCAGACGGGGGCGGTGGGGTTCTCGGACGTGCGTATATTGAGTACCGAAACGCCATGGTATTCAACAGACACTTCGAGAAAAATCGGCATCCAATGGGAAGGTCGAACAGATGCACCGGACCTTGATGAACTCAACTCGAGCGATGATTTGGGTGTCTGGCCTCCCTGAACGCTACTGGGGGGGGGCGCTGCTAAGTATGCATCGTATATTCGTAACCGGATTCCGACGAGAGCGAATACAGATCACAAGGCCCCACTGGATGTTCTCGCTGGGAATGCACCTAAGGTCGGGCACATTCTATATGTTGATTCTATCTGTATTGTACATGTGGCACACAAGACAGCTGCATCGGTGAAGCGCAGGGCGGATAAGGCTGTGACAATTGGCATGGCAGAGCAACAGAAGGACTACAGGTTGCTGATATCACGTACGAGAAGAATCATTATTTGCTCCGATGTTCAAAATATTGACAAGCTCTATTTACTTGAAAAGGAGACTAGTGACGTTTTGAACATATTCAATGAGAAAAACAACGCAGAAGTGGCGACGCCAACATCTGCTAGTGGCACCCGCCGCGACGTCAGCACCGAGGTCCAGCACCCTGTAGTCCCCCGCATCACACGCAAGAACAACGGCAATGACTCAGACGCATCGAACGAGAGTGGTGAAGATGAATTTACAGAAAATCCCATCAGTGCTGGGACGTTCCGCCGTGTTTTCGTTTCTCGTAAGAAGGTAAAGCGGTAAAGCAACTTCTCACTCGCTCAAGACCTCATCGAAGAAGTTTCTGGACCGGCTACGTTAGTGAGGTCAACAGCCCTGACATGTATGGCCATCCCATGAGACGTTGATGAAGCTCACCAAACTCCTGGATGGCCAGAATGGAAGGCATCCGTCGAGAAGGAGTTAGATGACCTACAGGCCAACGAGACATGGTAGGTTGTGGAACGTCCTGCAGGTTCCAACACATCCAGATGTTGTCTTGGCAAAGAAATTGACAATCGCTCTAGAAATGACGACAGCAAGCCCAGATTGCCGTTCTAAGACGATAAAAACGTTGTTAGCGAGTGTGTTGTTACTGCTGTAGCGAGTGGACACCGTGTCGCGGTTAGGGCAGGCGAATCCCAGGATAAAAATTGGGGTGGATACACCTGTGATGATTGCGTAAAAGAACACTGAGTCGTTGACTCAGGAATAGAACCATCCGTTTTGGACACCACACGTCAACGGTAGAAGATCCGGAAGACAACGGAGAGTGCATCCATCGAACGGCGCATCTCAGAGCCATACCTCCTCGGAATAGAGGAAGCAACGTCGTGGGACGGTAACAATGGTACGTATGTTGACGATAGTGCAAAAAACGTCAACGGCTTGACTTGCACGATGGCGGCCTCAATTACGCGGAGATGACTTCCACTTTGCCCAGGGTGAAGGCGGGGAGTAGATTCAGTGACGCAAAGTGTCAGTAATACTTCGTACGCTTCGTGTGGACCCCATACTGGTTTCCAGAGACGTTCGTGTAATTTTCCACACTCTATGGGGGTCAAACGAACAGTTTTTTTGGTGGAGCTTATGCGTGGACCCTTTGCTCAATCCGATAAGGGGCGAGGAGAGTGGTACCCCCAGAGTTGGCCATGCAGTTCGCTCCACTAAAGCAACGCTGAATCCTCCCTCGTTCCAGTCACCATGTCGGACGAGAGCTTTGGGACTGACTCCTTGCACAGTCTGGTGTAAATTCTGAACACGTCATAAAGCCAACGGCTGGGAAACGGAATCGTGGGTTCATCCGTTCCTGCGCGGTACATGTGCGTAGCCCCACCGGAGCGAATAGAATGAGAGCTGAAACCCCGGGGATCTTGACCAGCCTTCGCTGCAGCACGCTTAATAGCCTCGGCTACGTCGGCTCGATGGCTGTTCGTTGCGCTTCGTGTACACAATCTCTGAGATGTCAGCGGGAAACTCCTGCTAGCTTTCAGTTAGACGAGAGCACCAAAGCCCGGACACAGGTGTGGGTACCTGAACGCGACAGCAGCCGTGATGTGAGCTCTCCGGCTTGGTTGTTCTTTGATCCGACGAAACGCAAGCAGACGGTCCGGGCAAGACGCCACTGTAACATAGCTTGGTCAACTTCATCATGCACAGTAACGTCGCGCGTTCGAACCGCAAACCACTTAAACTTGTCACCATCGATTGCGATGACCTCAGAGCGTCGTAAGAGGGAAAGAACGCCAAGCACAACCCCCAGAAAGCTTGCCCAAAGGCTTCCGTCATGGTGAGGCCGCAGAGACAAGTTTCCAGGAGTTCAATCGACACGGCAGACTATCACCGAGTCGGGATGCCGAGGCGGTCGATTCCTTTGAGTAGCGTCTTGAACGGTATTCTTGTTTGGCTACGCGGTACCCTCCTCGATACCCAAGTGCAATACATATCGGGTTTTGTACTTCATGGATTTCACTTCGGCTACGGATCAGGATTCCCGTCCGTAGTGATACAATTTCGATGGTCCTACATGGTATGTAACACTTCCTCGCTGCCTTTGGATTGTCCTTCCCGAATACACCCGCACATCAGCCGTGTGTTAGTGAACCAAATAGAGTCTCAAGCGATGGGTTAGCTGAGTGCAGGAGCATGTGTCTGCACGTGAATTATTCACCCCGGACACGTGACCCGTAGTTTAGAAGACTCATAATCGCTTAGACCCTCGGGTTACGCGATGTCACGCAACGGCGGATGTGTTGTCTTTTGGAAGTGAATGTGAACAGGCCGGCAGCCGTGGGAGGCATAAGAAGGCCAGCGTTGGCTCCATTCGTTGACAGCGAACGTGAACGATAGGATCTCGTAAAAATTGATGTCACAAACGTCCAGGGCATATAGACCACATTCTGAAACGTCCACTTCAACCACGACGCTTGGGAGCAGCAGAGTGTTGAAGTCCTCCGGTGAGACTCCGTTGAGTTGGGAAGCATGAAGGACAAACCACCACCATAGGAAGTCTTGCTTAATGTCCGCAGTCACTGATATAATCCGGACCGATGCAGTTTTCTCTCGCGTACCCATAACCGCTGGAGGACGCTTGCGTCTCACTGCCGGACGGGCCGTCGTGGTCCTGGGCGAGGGTGAAGCAGGGGCGTCGGTAGGTTCTTGTCCGCAGGTGACCGTGGCGCTGTAGAGTTTAGAGGCTCCAAAGTTCTTGGTGTGATTGCTCTTAGTCTTTGGATTGTGAAGTGGAAGTCGTTTGAATGGTATGCAGCGAGCAAGCCACGTGCCATACAGCTATACATGAAGAAACGTATAGTGTATACACAGGTATACACCACGGAAATTTGATGACAATTCTTTTTGCTTCGCCAAACAATATACCAAGACCGCGCACATGAGCATCACAGATTATATTTCAAACTCATGAAGATAGACAAACACAAACGCACTGGAATAGGACACCAGGGCAAATCTTGTTTACTACGTTTTTCTCTGTTAGACCTAGGCACACGGTATACTTGTTTATTAGCGGTTTTGACGACGCATTTGCCACTTATACCTCATATAAAGTTCCAGCTTGATCATGTTGGGTTGTAGGAGCGAAACTTCAAATGCGAGGCTTCTGCAGCATGCACGGGAAATCGAAAGCCACCATTTGAAGATCGTTTGGACATCAATTTCAAAAGTATTGTTAGTCTTTTTTGGTTGCATAGTGAATACCAGACAGCCGTTGAATGAGACTGCTACGTCAGCGTCCGATTAAAGCTGATTAAACTTGAAGTTTGGTGAGACCACGTTTTGGTCTCATCAGACACGACAAGTTTAATCACCACGTTTAATGATTGGTTTAATGATCGATTGGGTGCCTTCCAAAACCCATATAAAACCGTTTGATCAGTTTAATCGGTAATTTATTTTAAATTACAATTCGGTTTAATCATCACCAAACTGGTTGCTGGAATGAGACCTCCTGGTATAGTAAAGTTACGTTAAGTGTTTAATCATGTTGCTTCTTAAGAGTCGCATTAGAATTGTTTGATCCGACCAAAAAGTGGTCTCACCAAACAATTCATCGTGATTAAACTTTTATGCGCGACCTTTGGGGAGGGTTTTGGAAGGCACCCATTGATCACGTAATTAAATTATTTTATGATAGTTGGGGGAGATGTCTTTTTAATGGGTTGTTCAATCGCGAGGGTAATAGAAGGTTACAACGCCGTGCCGTCGCCCGGAACAGCTCTGAATTTTGTAACGGTAGCTTGAAAGTTCAATGTTCGTAGTTTTAGAAGCATATGTCTACAAAATTGATAAAATGTTAGATATAGCATATGTACAATACGCAATTAAGTTTAGAAAAGTTCATAGAACGATGTTCGCAACTGAAATTAAAATTCCAACAATGCACTACCACCGCGGTTCAGACTTGGCGCATCTCCTGCAGCTGCTCCCCGGACGCAGCACCTGTGTGAAGTATGAACACTGTAGCATCGCAGGGGAGTAAAGAACTCCTGCCATTCCGTGTGCGAATGCAACCATCGCATGTGTCAGCATAGTGTGCAACCACCAGAGCTGTTACATACAGCTTTGCATAGCTACGGCTAGTGATAGTATATAGCTTAAATAGAGAAGGCACGAGGAACGACAGCAGAGTGCGCTGCGCGCACTCGAATAGAGTTCACTTCTCGACTTACCGCGACGTCCCCAATCCTCCAGCCGGCAGCTGCGCTATCTACCGTGTCGTGTCATCGTCCATCTCCAGCAGAGAGCTGACGATGTCCTATCAGCAGGACCAGCCCAATACACTAGAATGTATGCCGCTGGCAGCTACAATTAATTAGCGTACTACAAACTATTTGCAATAGTTATCCATGATTCTATGAATGCTGGTAAAAAATATCCGTATACTGTTGCACGAATGTGTTGATAAAACTAATGTAACAGGTAATATGAGGGATATAATGTTATTAATTTATTAGTTTGTCTTGTGAGACCCATCCAACGTTTATTAAATTAAACGTTGGATGGGTCAACATTGATGTATAATAATAATAGGTATTTCCCACGACATGGACCCTACAGATGTAATCTCCCAAACATGGTCCTCCCGTCCCAAGTTAGGGTGGGCCACCACCAAAGAGGTACAACTGTGGTTCGGTGTCTTCAGAAGGGAAACTCTGAGAGAGAGAGAACTGATTAATGCCCACTTCTCGTCGAGAGCCCAATTCACGTCGAGTAGTACAGAAAATATGAGGTGCACTTTCAAAGACCGAATACGAACCAGCTTCACTTCGCTGTTCTTCCCGGAGAGCTCTCGCTTTAGGAGTCAAGTAGTGATCTGCGTCTCTCCAGGTCTCAACAAGCGTTCATCAGGTAGTCGCACCATGCACTATCTGTATCATGGCCTGTTGAAGCATTCCAAATGGAGTGCACTTCCGTCGACCACTTGATAGCATTACATTATTATCACTTTCGACAAAATTTGTCGCGCGCCAGTCGAAAAGAGGTGCCGAGACAAAGTAATCATGTAGAACTGAACAACTTGTCGGCATATATGCCCACACACATCAATTGACAGGTAGAATGTTAGCTACATAGTCCCGATTAGCTTTACCAAAGCTGATCTCGTGTTTATCCAACGCCAAATTGTATTTTACCTCGGTCGGGGCTCCTTGAACGTCAAAAATGGCATTTTCAATATCTTTTCCTCTGAGCTTGAATTCTTTTCGTACATTCCGAATGATATGGATTGTGCAAAATTTCAAGTTGAGGCGAACCCCTCCAAAGTCAGCTTTTCGGAAGCTTATATAATATGGCCACGATCAGATAGAATAGGAATGGATTCGAAAACGAGACCGGCAGCAACACAGTTTCGAAAAAATATTCAGTGTTGTCCTCGTTTTCAGAGTGAATTATTGCAAATGCAATCGTTAAATTGTTTCCGTTGCCGTCTCGACCTATCAGAGTAAGTATTACACTACGATACTTGCTGTTTTAGAGTGTGTTCCAGCAATTCCGAACATCGGCAAACAATAGCTTGATGTTATAACTGCAACCCCGAGTGCAACAAAGGCACGGAAAAATTGATCATCTTGGTCCAAGTCCAGTGCCACCCAAGTTCCAGAATTTTGTTTTTGGAAAAGTGTCATAAGTGAAGGGATCAAAGTAAAAGATTTAGCCCACTCAATGTCCAAAGTGTATAAAACGTTATCCTTGGCCCTGTAAAGCATGCTTTTCAGCCCTTGGGCGTTTATACCGTCGCGATCCTGAAGCAGTTGTTCCAGATGACTCCTGGGTATAGACTTCTTGGCGCCTACATCACTTATAAATGTCGGGAGAAGCACGAGTTCGTTCTTTGTAGTTTTGCGAAAAGTAGTACAGGTATCGGAGTGCACGGTTTTGACAAACGTAAAGAAAACCTCGCTCTTCTTAGCTCCAATAGATCGTCCAAGTCAACAGATTTTGACTTGGAAGGGCCACAAACAACGGTTGTGGTAACAAATGTACACTTGTTTCTTCCCGCCACCTCCCTTGACTAGCTTAGTGCGTTTGTCGATATTGTAGTTGTATTGCTTAAGAAATGACGTGGCAGCACGCTGACTAGTAAATTAGTCCCCTTCTATGATCGTACTACGACCGTGCACACGTTCCAGGTCTATTAGCTCATTTACAGGCATGACTTCTAGCTTTATTCTAGATCCAGAATTGAACTGTGTGATCTTTAGACTTTATTTATACTTAAACGCAACCGGTATATTTATATTTTTCATCGATCTACTACAAATAATCGTGTAACAGTGTAGTTGTAAACGATGTAGCTGTAGTTGTGGACGACTCCGTGACACTTGTACCTCTTTGTTGGTGGTCCACCCTAACTTGGGACGGGAGGTCCATGTTGCGGGACAAGGTCCATGTTTCGGGAAATTATTACATCTGTAGGGTCCATGTCGTGGGAATTACCCTATTAATAATATCTGACAGATTATATATCATGAGATGTATTATGATGTACAGGCCGAGCGGAGCCCAGCAAGCGGGGCTTTTTATGCAAGTTTAAGCCGAGCCAAGGGTAGCTCTTCGTCTCTTTAATTTTTCTAAAAAAATGAATAATTTAACGTAGGACACATAATTGACATGCATCCACCTCGCTACACTCGGTGTTTTTTATTTTTACTTTTTTGGAATCTTAGTATGTAATTTGTAAGCAAGTTTTTTAAACAACTGTTTCTTCAACACGACAATTTCTCGATACACAATGTTTTGGTGTATACCCCTTCAGAAGTTGTTGTAGGTTCGTCAACCAAAATGACTATGTTGTTTCTGGAAGTAACCCGGGATATTGCCACGTAAAATTGCCCGTGAGAGAAAACTGGTTCTGGTAAGTAGAGTCCAAGTCTCTGAATAGATTGACCTTGCGATTTTATGATCGTCATCGCAAATGCAACATGTACTGGAAACTGCTTTCTTTGGAGTTCGAACGGGAAGCCTGAGGTCTTACTAACCAAAGCAATGCGAGGTATGATGACTCGCTTTTCCGCAAAAGCACCACCCACAGCTGCAGCCTCCATGCAATTTGGTCGTAGCTAAACAATTGCAAGTCTAGTTCCGTTGCAGAGACCTTCTTTCGTGTTCAGGTTTCGGATCAACATTACTGGAGCTCCAATTTTTAGAATTAACTTATGTGGAGGCATTCCACTCAGTGAAATAGTATTTATGAATTCTGGTGGATAGAGATCTCCATGTTCTTGTCGTTGAAGTTCATCGTCCCCATCTACGCTGTCTACCGACGTGAATTCGTGCATTTCTCCAGGGATCTTTTCAAGTATCAGGTTGTTGATGGCAAGGACATCAGTGGTTTTGGCGTCAAAATAGTTCTGTCCGTAAAGTAGTCATCGGGATGGTTTCCGCGGTTCAAGTCCGTATACTAAGTGAAGTAATCGATGCCGTGCTTGTTCCTCAATGTTAGACTGAGGTGAGCTGGAAACATCTAACAACATATCTTCGGGAACCTTAATGAAGTCGGGGCCCAACGTAGGCGAAATGAAGTGTCTCCCGTCTCCAACTTGAAGGATATAATAGGCGAAAGCCCCTACCTCCGCTGCGTTTTGTGGGTTTCGAGATGTTCGAACTCTCATGTTAATGGTTAGATGAAGCCACTCAAAATATCTCCAGTGTTCAGAACGTTTAATGGTGGACGAAATTACTTCAGTTGGCCCGCCAGTGGGATTACAGGAAGTATTTGTCTGAAATCTCCACATAGAAGCATCGTAATACCTCCGAATTGCATATTATTCTTTATTAAATCCTGAAACGTCCGATCTAGAGCCTCGTATTGATACCGGTGAGACATAGGGGCTTCATCCCAGACAATAATATTTGCGCGTTTGAGTAAAGCATCGTCAAATGACCTGGATCCGATGTTGCATGTAGATGCCTCATGTGGATCTAAAGGTAATTCGAACGCAAAATGAGCCGTCCTTCCCCCGGTAAACAACTGAGCAGCAATGTCACTTCCAGCTACAGCTAGCACAACACCTCCTTTTTGCCGAACGTATGCGAGAATTTTTTCTAATAAAACGATTTTAGGTTCCACCGGGGCCATCTAGAAAAAAAAAACGTTTCCCACTGCGAATTATTTGTGATCTGTTTGATGTGGTGAGGAATACGGCTTCCGTAATTTATCAAAAGCCGCCTTTTGATCAGCATTCAGTTGATGCAGCGTATCCACAGATGCAGCCAACTCATCATGATTGTACGATGTTTCTGCCTCCAATAAACGATGCGCTCTCTGTAGACCATATCACTGGCATCGTCTACATCGTGAAACTTAGAAAGTTGTGGGAGCGAATCAAAGTACATTTCCAAATTTTGCCCGTTTGCGAGAAAATGTTCATGTATATCTAGAAGTGACAGATAGATTGCACGACGATGATCTGGTTGTTCACCGGTATTGCATGTAGATTGCTGATCATTTGGCACTTCAGATCGGATGAAATTCATTTCATTTTGCTGAAAGTCTTTGCAAAGCGATTGCATATGCGCCTCCCATAATTCTCCCGGACTGGCAGGTTCACAGTAAACCAACAAAATCGCAAATAGATGTCTAAGTCGGCGAGGCATTTGAAAAGCCGAAACCTCCAACAGACAACGATGACTTTCTTCGTCAGATTCTAGAAACTCAAGTGATAAAGCTGCTGTCTTGTATGTTTCCATGACGACACCGTCAACAGTTCTAAGATCATCAAAAGATTTTGCTCCTCGTCGATAGCACAATAGCAAGCGATGATAATAACGATTGATATCGCTTGGAGACACGGAGATTAGACGGCCTATAGCTTTATCTCCACCACGCTACCGTGGTTACCAAACGTATCTGTCACCCATTTTAACCCAAACGAAATGAATAGGAA
>NBNE01001581.1:0-11857 GCA_002215365.1 Phytophthora megakarya | reverse complement strand
TCATCTTCAGATTCATCACTCCATTCATCATCCGAGCCTGGTGGGGGCTTTGGAGCTGTTGGTTGTTTACCTCCGTAACTCAAAACGGTACTTGTCGGTGCAATTGGGGCCACAACCGGAGCAATGGGGACTTCATCTAAAGGTTGTTCAGTTATCGCTGCAGGTTTTGATCTCCGTACAATCCGTTGACGCAACGACGCAAGCAAATTCCTTCCAAAGGTAGACGTTCTCAATGCTCGAGTGCCAATTCGAGTTGATTCAGAAGACTCGTCCTTCTTGGCTTTCGCTCTCGGAACCCAGAGCTTTACCATTTTCAGATATATCCATGCAAATAGTCGCGTTCCTTGATGGAACGGCTACTTTATCTGTAGACCATGTGTCATTTTGATCTGGGCATGGAATACAGCTCTTCCTGTCGAAAAGGACACATCAACTGTAGACCATGGTACCGCCATGCCTGGTCTCAGTATTGAGTCAATAATAATGGCGCATCCCACTAAACAGCAGATTGAAATTTGTCCGAAATATGTTGACTGATTTCAAGTCACAATGACGTTCTTGATAGCTCCCACCTTTACTACCACACAGCAAAGTAGAGAGTGGATAAGTAAGTTTTGTATTGAATGATATCGATAACTTTTGTTAGCAAGACGCTGAGTAATAGTGTGAGGTGAAGTGTTCGAGTTGCATGGGTTCCGGGATCGTGTTGGCCAAATAGCGATTCCGAGCGATATGTTCGAGTTGCTTGAGTTGTCCGAGGTGTGTCGCCACCTGACTGCGCAGTTTCTCGTTCTGTTCTTCGAGTTGCTGCACAGCTGCCACTTGGTTCTTTGCAGCCCCCACCCATTCATTCAGAGCTGCACTATTGTCGCAGTCTCCGTATTGTTGGGACTTCTCCAGTGCCTGACGTTCCCGCTCCAGCTTACGCGCCTGCAGATCCTCGATCGTTGCTTGCAACTCGACAACTTGTTTCTTCAAGTCGGCAATCTCGAGCTTTTGACGCTGTTGCTGCGATTTCGGTAGAGCGGAGCCGTCTTCCGAGACTGTTTTGCTTTGGCGAGGACGCTTGCGACTCGTACGGGTACGGACGGGTGTCTTTCGTTTCGGCTTCCCGGATCCGTTAGCACCCGAATTCGCGAACCCGAACAGGTTACTGAGCACGACGAGATCGTCGTTAGTAAGTGACGAATCGTCCGATACTTCAGTGCTTGAAGGGCTCATGGCTTCCAATCGTGCAGGTTGTGCGTTGTCGTGGCGCGTGGCAAATCGGGGAGTGCGGTTGTGGTCGTCGGCGAATAGCGAGACCAGATCGTTACTTTCCGACACCGTCGTGGTCATGTTGGATAGGGCTACCGGTAGTGTGTGGGGTTCGCGGCAAATTCCAGACTGCTTTCATGTCTGGGAATCCGGCTTGGCACGTTTAGCGGTGACTGGCGCAGGAGTTGAGAAAACGCAGGAAGCACATGTTGGGGGCGGTTCAGGAGAAAGGACTTGGGATGATGCCCGAGCCCCGGTGTCTTTGTTGTGCGAAGCAGACCCGATCCCATCGTTGAAGATTGTTGCAGAGGACAAGGCAGCGGTGAAAAGAGACCGTCGAGCACCGAACGTTCGGTTGTAGCCGTCCGGGTGCCGGTTGCCGGTGTGTAACCATGAGAACGGATGCCCAATAAACGCCAACAGTTCATGTGGCCTGGCTAGTCGACAATATTTATAACCGGTCGATGCCCTGCGTGTTCACCTTAATAGGTTCAAGCGCCGAACACGCAGGGATCACTGTGTTAACGAAGAATAGTAGCTTCATGAGTTTTCTGGTGTACCATGCTACGGTTTGGGGTGGTATCCGATATTCTTGTTCGAACTTACTGCACCGCAGAGGGAGAGGGGCAGTAAGATCATGTTTAACTTTTCGATCAGAAATGGAAAGCCGTGGTTTGGGGCCCGTGAACATTTTGCCGGTATGTAGGATGACCGGTCACCTCCACCACCGCTTTTCAAGTCCTGGTGACTTTCTTCTCAGTTCTCGAGGAATTAACTCATGATCCGGCCTTGAGAGTTGCTGAAAATTATTGAAAACCTGCCGGCGAACAAGGCTCGACGAATCGGCTATCCATGGTGGATTCCAACCGATTCGATTGCGAGCAGTACGCGCCGCAAAAAATAATCCATGCGATTGGACGGAGGACAGATGGTAAAAATGGCATCTTGTGTTGGTTTGCCAAGAGTTTGCAAGCCAAGACTCGTCGAAAAGGAGTGGTCATGAGGTGCTCAAGTTGGTGGTGCCCTACCTCTTCATTGAGGGTGACTGGTCTCAGCTTCAGACTGTCAAGCTGTTTCCTTAGTAAGTGTGAGCTCAGAATGCGGTGCCAATAAAAAATCAAATGTTTAGACCGAGTCGCTTACGAAGGTACTGTAGCAATAACGTAGCGTGGTACAAATATAATTTACAGTAGATTAATTATGCCTGGGAGTATTAAAACAGCCAATCTTGTCGTCTGAACCAAGCGAAATGCTCGCTAAAGCCACCTCGGATCATTAAATACCGAGTCAGGTGGCAAATCGGCTGGTGGGTCCCCCTTCCGCACGTCTAGACGAGCGAGCGTCGGACTTGCCATCAATGTGGTGGTCAGGCTTCGTCGATCGCTGCATTGCTCAAGCTTTTGTTCGTCATAGCACCCGAAAAATTAAACAATGGAGGGTTCGAACCTTTCGACGGAGTTCGCTGTTCAGGTCTTGCACCGTAAAAGCATCGATTGGTAAGTATCATTGTTGGAAAGTGAAATCTGACCATAATGTTGACTGCCTTCACGTTTTTAAGCGGCACATGAACTTACCAAGACCGAAAGGTAGTACACTTTACATACATGTACAGTGCTACAGAAATGCAGGGTATCATGTACATGTACCTAAAAGTACAGTACATGTACATGTACAAGTGCAAAACTGCGTGATCACTAGGATTATATTGGACCCATCCACTACAGCAGTGATCTTTGCAAATGCACAACGCGTTGGGACAGTCGACCGATATACGGACAGCCAAATCTGAACTTGCATCTTCGCCCATTCATATCTGGAGCCGCTGTTGTCGTCGTACAGCTTCAAAACTGATTTTGTGGGACAACACGTACCATGGAGGTACATGTACACAAGTACTCAAGTGCCTCTTGTTGTTGCCCAACGACCATACTTTTCTACATGTCATTGTAGACATTTGCAGCTACGGTTCCGTCGTTTTTAAGATTACAGTATAGAGTATGCGCATGGGTGAAGCCGAGTTTAAAAATGTTGCATGAGCTGCTAGCATGTTTACAAACGAGCTGAGAAGTATTATTTAAGTAATACATGTGCCATAAACAACAAAACCTATTGATGTAGGCGAAGAGGAGCGAGAAATTCTCGAGTTTCGAGTCACGTTGGTGAATACCATTGGCGATATTTTCTAGAGAAAAGCTGACAAACTTCGCGGCAAGTTCGCACCGGGCGCGTTGCTGTGCGACGACACCCCAGTGTACAGTCTGCTCGTGGTCATCAACATGCACGTCAGTGGGGTTTGCTGTTCATCTTTGTACGCATCACAATTTGAACTGTGCTGGAGAACGTCGCGAATCAAGATACTTTTCGTTCCATCTCAAACGTCTTGCCTTGCGTGAACATTTTCTTGAAGTTGAGTTTACCTTTACGCACTTCAACATATAAGTAGTGTCTGTTTGCCTGTGGCCAAGACATTCCTCGTACTGTAGCAACTCAAAGCGCACACGATGCCACGCGACTCGCTCGAGTTGGTTCATGCCATGTGAAGTATTTTCCACCTCACGCACTTGTATGCAATTTATCCAAAGACTTCCAAAACCAAAATTCCAGTACCAACTCAAATATTGGGGACCAGATCTTCGCGTCTTTGAATCGCTTGTCTGCTGTCCGTTACCGGTAGTGCATGTACTAGAGTTCGCCATTACCAGCTCCATGTCTCGAATTCAGAGAGGATTTTCCACGAGATGACGCCAAGACTCCTACGCGCCGTACTGGTCATGCAAAACCGATTGCGCCCATGTGAATGATTTTCGGTGGTGACAGCACCCAGTTGTTGCATCGTGCATGGTATCTGTAAGCAAGCGTTTGCTTGCTTCAGTCTGCCGAACCATGCGGAAAACCAGCACGAGGTTTCCACCTTTGTACAGTACTCGCCACTTCTTCCTGAATGAGATGATTATGAGCCACCAAGCACTGCCTTCTTCTACACGTACAACAACATGTACTGTACGACCTGGAACAGATTAAGTACAACCCAACATCGCTGCAGCTTAGTCTGACATTCTCGGGACAAAACAAGCTATTGCACTTGGCGGTACATGTACCTGCTGCGAGATCTCAATTGGATTGCAACACAATTGAAATTTTCAGTCTGAAAACCATTGACGTTCACGACGTGGACTGCAAAACCTCCACAGATATTCTCTAATAGCCTTTCTTGTAC
The DNA here is from genome assembly GCA_002215365.1 of Phytophthora megakarya. Taxonomy (NCBI): domain Eukaryota; phylum Oomycota; class Peronosporomycetes; order Peronosporales; family Peronosporaceae; genus Phytophthora; species Phytophthora megakarya. Next base: position 7,383 of record NBNE01001581.1, on the reverse strand, counting down.
GTGCAGCACTTCGATAAAGAGAGATAAGTTCCCTTTAACATTCCACACGAGCATTGTCGCCTCTAGTCGCGAAACAACTCCGGCGATAATCAAACTGATGGAGTCTTCTCAGAACGTCTCGTCTCCTTTGGTTATGTTGCTAATACAGTACAGGGGAAACTGGGATCACTTGTTCATCAATCGGCTATACGCGGGTTGATGCCGCATTTTTCGCCATCATTTCGTCTAAAACGAGATTCTCCAGGGTTTGGTTGATACTTTGGCGACTCTGTTGGTACGCGGCAAATACCATTTCAGTGAGTTGTCCGACCTCACGGTGCTGTGCTAGTTGTGTCTCTGAATCATCGTCAGAGGGTTGAGATGGCAACGTGGGTATGGAACTCGTGTAACTCCGAATCGCACACCCTGGCGAACCATCCGGAAGTGTTGCAGGTTCCATAATGGCGTATCCTTTTTGAACCAGAAGAACGGAGGAATTGCCGCCATCACCAAGATTCTTCACACTCGTATTCGAGGACCACACATATACCACCCGATTCTCCTCAGCGAAGCGTTTCATGACCGAGAGAATGATGGAGTTTCCTGGGTCCTTGTTTTCGTTGGAGCTTGTAGCTTTTCGAGATAATGGGAGCGTGGCTCTGGTACAGAACACTTCATCGGTCGCCTTAAGAACGGTTAGTTGACTGTCTTCTAACTTGAGTTTCCCCTCTCCAAACGATCTCCACACCACTTCATCCAGCACTTTATAGTCAAAGGGCATGTACTTCTTCTCTTTGTACTCGAGATACATGCCATCATCTTGTGAGTATTTCATATTGGCGTCGTCTCCAACAGCCACAGCAGGGTCTGCTTCGCCTAGACCATGCTCCTCCAAAACCATGTCCACTTTGGGATACCTCGAGTCACAATCCCGAGTCATATCCTGTAGCACTTCATCTTCCTTTCGGCTTTCTCCTCCTTCCTGGTAATTGTTTTCCTGTAGCTGGTCCCAAATCTACACACCACGACAACAATTATTAACTCAAGCTCAATTATCTAGGTCCACATCATCCACCTACCCTGCGTTTCCGGAGCAATCTCTCAAAGCTCTTCACAAGACGCATTTGACTCTGCACCATCTCGCGAAGCTTCACATTCTCCACTTCTGCTTTTGCTTTTTCCTCCCTTTGCCGCTTTGCAATTCGTTCCCATAGTGACACCTCCGGTTGTATTGGAGCTCCAAATTCATCCAACTCGGTCGTCACAATAGCTGTGGACATTTGTGTCACTTCCTTTCCTTGTTTCTGCTCCTCTTCTCTTTGCTGTCGCTCCAATTCCTCTCGATTATGCTGTTTTAACGAAGACAACTCCACCTCCAGTTGATCTGATTTTTCTCGCAAGTACGCGAGTTCCTCTTTCTGTCTCTGACTTGTGCTCTTGTTGATTTTCCCTTTCTTCCTCGGAGGCTCCAGAGACGAAGTTACAGCCGTCTTCGAAGCAACAGGAGGTCGTCCTTTCCTCGTTTTGGCACTTTTAGTTCCTGTAGTTTTTCTTGTTCCCTGGGGCATTAAAGGTTCTGGAACCGGCGGTGGCAACGTTAGAGATCCGCTGTCAACTGAAGACGTGGCTGCTAATGCAGCCCAAGGCATCGACTCGTCCGTTAAAGCTGCTAAAAGACTGGCACTTGTATCTACCTTATCTGCGTCTGTTACTGGAGCTGTAGGGGTCAATAATGAAGCCTCGAGACTCGGAAGACCGGCGCTAGCTGCGTTTACATCGAGACTGTGTCTGTGCATTGCAGGAGATGCTGAACCGCTCTGCATAAGCCACAAATCGAGGTCTTGCAAGAAATCCGCGGGTGAATCGCCGTCCATGACCTCTATCTCAGTTTTTACAGGGAGGTTGCTGATGAATGGGGGATGGAAATACGCGCAAGGCGACGGCGAAGACGATGAAGCAAGTTACAACGACAACGGAGTCGTGTAGCACGCGTGATGAAGCAGCAAGTGGATGACACGACAGGTACGTCCGGTGCAGCACACGTGATAATAACGACCAATTAGCGTGCCCGTAATCAGCAGTTCACCCACCCCTAATTCGGAAAGGGAGGGTTTGGTCAGAATGACGGTCTGCTGGCTGAGATCACCCCTACCATCGCTTTTTATTGCAGTCCATCCACAGACTGTGGACCGCAGCACTACACAAGTGAAGACAAATGGTTGTACCTGGTACGACGCTAGTGTCATTTCGATTTGCTTCGAAAATAACAGTCACTACATCAGTTATTGAACAACAGCATCACTATTAGCAATGAGTGGCTTTACATGTGTATATTATTGTACAAAAGTAAGCAGTGCGTTGAATGTTTAGTTTGAAACTTTCAAACAAAAACACACGCTAGGTAGCGTACTACCTACGTTTCAAGCTGAAGCAGTGGTACAAAAGTAAGCAGTGCGTTGAATGTTTAGTTTGAAACTTTCAAACTACAACACGCTAGGTAGCGTACTACCACGTTTCAAGCTGAAGCAGTTTGGGTCAACGATGACTTATACCTCAGTACAGTATTTTTAAGCGTCACCTACAGTACTTCAACTTAAAATGATCACTTCATGAGACCGTCATTGCTCACGCAACTGCCACGGCTTGGGTTAGCTCACAACAGTGTTCCTCTACGTTCAACTGCTTACTTAAGTAATAGTTAGGATGAATGGAAAACGGGGTACAGACAGAATGTATTTCGCTTACAGAGATCTACACCGTTTTACTAGGTCCTACGATCTCGTCAAGCAAGAGGTTCTCAAGTCTTTGGTTCAGTTTCTGGCGGCTCTGCTTGTAGGCGGAAAATGTCACCTCGGCGAGGAGACGTACATCACAGTGATCTGCTTTTTGCATGTTGTCAAGTAGCGGGTTCGAGTGTACTGGGACTGATCTTGTGTAGCTCTGAGTTACGCAGCCATTAGAACCATTCGAGAGTGTTGCTTTAGTCATGGTGCCGCATCCCTGATGGGTCAGAACTGCAGGTGAAACACTTCCATCTTCAAGCGTCAAGCTCGTGTAGGCAAACCACACGTGCACAACACGATTGGCTTCGCGATATCGTTTCATGACTGACAAGGTTTGAGCACTCTCTGCGTTTTTCTTGCCGTCTGAAGTCACCACTTTTCGGCCAAGCGGGAAAATTGCCTTAGAAAAGGAAATGTCTTCGGTGTGTTGGATGATCGTCACTTGGCTGCCGGCAAGCTTGAGCTTTCCTTCTCCAAACGAACGCCACACTACATCACTAAATAAAGTGTGTTGAAATGGCATGACTTTCTTCTCCCTATACTCGAGGAAAATTCCTTGGTCGGGTGAGTATTTCATGCTAGCGTTATCGCCCTCTTCTACTGAAGTCACCATTCTACCCAGATTGTGGTGCTCAAATATGGAGTCAATCTGATTGTACCGCGAATCCACATCGTAGATCATTTCCATAAGAACCTTGTCCTCCTTGCAGACGCCACAGGCTTGATATCTACCGTTGTCGTGTGGTTCTGGATAACATCGTTTCCGATGTTTCCTTAGTAAATCATTCATACTTGTCAAAAGCCGAGTTTGTTTTTCTACCAGTTTACGTAGTTTGACGTTTTCCACCTCTACTTTCACTTTCTCCACTCTCTGGTGCTCAGCAACGGTCTCCCAAAGTAACACCTTACGCTGAGGTGTGAAAGTGGAACTTGATGTCGCTGAGTCACTATTATCCTGTTGGATCAGCTTTTGCTGTTTTTGCTGTTTCAGTGTCATCAACTCCTGCTCAAGCCGTTGAGTCATATTGCGCAAGTCTATCAACTCTTCTTTCTGCCGTTGGTTGGAGGTCTTGGATTTCTTTTTTGGTGGTTCTGGTGAGCAGTTCCGGTGAGCTGGAGACAATATCGCTGTCGTCTCGATGGCCTCCGGCGAAAATAATGACAATGTTGCCGGTTCGTCCATCAATGACCGTAAAATAGCACTGTCACTGACATCTCCATCGTTTGCTACCACATCAGAAGCCAACAACATCAATTCAGAAACGTTGTGCTCGCTTGTGTGCAGTTGTTGGTGATCATCTTTCAGAAGCCATGTATCGAGTTCTTGCAAGTGATTTATCGGTACGATTGTATCCATAACTCCTCAGTAACAGTGGACACGTGGGCTTCGGTAGCTCTGGTGGTACTCCAAATGAGAAGTGATCGTCAGACCAGGTAACCATTTAGTCAAGCCAGTTTTGGTTGTAAATGATTACAGTGATATGAGGTCATCTTGTCGTAGTAAACACCCCAATCCATTACGAACGTCTTACAATCACCGGCATAGAGCAGCAACTACGTGGGTACTAATTTAAACAAGTTATTTATCACTTGCAACCTAACCAACTCTCTTCAATTGGATCGCAGTTCAAGCCGACACCTCTTTCAATTTGCAAGCGCCGTAAAGCAATGTAATTGTCGTCGGCAAGACATGAGAGAACTTGAAATCTTGTGTTATAACAAAGACCAGTTCTGTTGCCAGGTAGGAAACATTGGCGGAATGGCTTCCCGTCGCACATTTCAATTGTTTCTTTGATCGGGAAGCTAAGGTAGTTCGGATCATCAAATGGTGATGACTGGCAAATGAGCGGCGCAAACTTTTCAAAAGCGTTTTTGGTACCAGTATTCCCTAGATAAGGCGTAGTAGCAGTCGTGTCATTCATTAGACAAGACGCTGCTGGAATATTTGCTAACGGATAACTCTGACAGGAAATATGACTCAGATTGCATGAACCAATAAACCCATTACAACACATGTGGTTTGGTCGAAGTACGACAAATTCAACCAATTTCTCCAGAGGCGACATATCGGGAAGCCATTCCATACTTGGTAAAAGCGCCAGAATAAGCCGACCAAGCTTCGGTACGGCATTCAAATTTGGTAGGGTGTGTAGTTTTGTAATCCAGGCGAGAGACAAACTTTGTAGATTGGGAACACCAGTAAGCGGGGGAATGCGATCAATATTTTCGTGAAGGCCGAAGTGGATCATCGACAACCGCGGCAAGTCAGTGAATAAATCGTCCGGCAGTCCAAGCAAATTCGGACTGCCGAATTTTCCTTCGACTTGACTTCACCCAAGAAAATAATGTTAGGAGGATTTTCATACACGGGTACAGATTTATTAAGTTTGAACTTACATTGTTTCGAGATGTCGGAGCTCTTTTGTCCATGCCGGAATGTGCTGGGTACTAGTATACATCATTTGGCTAAAAGTATAGAGGATATTAGACAGTAAAATACCTTTGCAAGAGCAATTACGTACATGACTTTCAAATTTTGACATCTGCGAAGCTCTTCCGGCCACTCCAAAAGCTGACGATTAATTACTTGAAGCGATTGAAGCATTCCAGCACCAGCTAGAACTTTGACCTTATCGTACACATCCACCGGATGAACCCACTCGTCGTAACTCTTGGGCGCTATGTCGACATCGATCAGGATTAAGCATGGGCAATCCTCCTCACTTGTTTCCCATCGATGGGCGTATATGACACATTCTGGGTGTGATGAACACAACGCTACTGAATCCCCAACAGCTTTGTATGTCGATAACAATACAACAACGCAAAATGCCACGAACACTGCAATAATTTTTTTCGGTACAGGATTCTGTGGTGATGGAGGAGTTTTTCCCTGCTGAAGCCGTTGTAGAACCAACTCACGATGTCGTGTCCATACAATGGCCTCCAGAACACGTTCAAAACGGTAGCAAAACGTCAGATTCATACTGATCTTCAACACAAAGTCCAGTAAGGAATCGATTCGCAGTGCGTCAAAATTTACTCGAAAGAGAGCAATTTCAGACTGGTTGGCAAACGAGCGAGCAAGATACTCAAAACTTCCAGGTGGCAGCTTTTCCAAATACGTGAGATATACTGCTCTATCGAAGTCGAAGTTGTAATAACTATAGATGAGAGTTATGATTGGGAACAAAACTGCAGCAGATAAATCAAAGCTAAACAACACAAAAACGTGATGAATCTCTTGCAGTGTCAGCAACACCGATCAACGTACATGGAATCGATAAAGATTTCGGTCAAGGCTGAAAATCGATCTGTCAAAACATTAAGGACACACGATAACGCGTTTACGGCTAGAAAACCGGCAAAACCGTACGTGAGGCTGACAGGGCTTCCACTTTGCAGTAATTGCCGAAGCATTGCTGTCTCCATGGCTAAATCTACAAGTTTAAGATATGCGTTCTGCAACAAACATAATCTATCAATTAAACGACGACACACTGCAAACTTGGAATAACTCACCCATTTCTTGCGATTGCTTCCCTCAAACGCTGTAAGTTCATCATAAAATCGCCGAATACGCTTATACGTTGCACTCTCTGGTCGTATCCATGAATGTGTGCGATCGGTATAATTTGGTTGGCTTCGAAAAGCAGAATCAAAGAGTTTATCGCGCCATAATAGCATCCTCAAAGTTACGACCACGTAGCAAATATTCACGATCACTAAACCCACAGCTCCTGCGATAATTATGTGCGGGTTTGGGTCATTAATCAACCAAAATTGACCATTATCGTACGAACTCGTGTCCATAAGCAAATTAGCAGCTTGATTTGGCGTTAATGCCAAGAAAATTTGCCAGGACGTCCACATGAGGCAAACGATCAGAATGAACAGCATCGGAACTCCGAAAACTCCAAATACTTGACAAAATGTCAGTGAACCGTGTTCTGTTCGACCAAGTAGTTTCCTGCTTTCGATTTTCAACTGTTCTGCTGTCGGGCCTGTTGGTGCAATTTGGTTGAATTTTGTACTTTGGCGTGATCGAGTTTTCTTTCGGTCTGTAGGCGCGATCGCAGTCGCTTTTGCCATGATGGTCTACTACCTGTATCAGATAAATGAATTCTGTTGGGCTGTCGAAACGAAGTGGACATTGTTGGTATTTTTGCCTTGCACGTAGCAAAAATACTTTAGATAAACTTAGTATTAATACGAAGTACCAGCTAATAATTGCATAATACCTATACCCAAACGTATCCATCGCCCTGGCTCACTTCAACCGGATGAAATGGCTACATTGGTCGATCTTCAACGATGCTCTCATTGGCTGAAATTGCCGTTCGAAAAATGGAGAGCGACGACAGTAGCGGACAGCGAAATTCGTCTACGTGTACGCCTCTCCAGGACGAGATTTGCTTTGTTGAAGAGAATACGACTATGGATACTGTAGATGACATGTTGGCAAACATTTCGAGCCCTTCTACGCTCTCCACTGACGTCTGTAGCCCAAATTACAGCCCGTCAAACTTTGATGAACCTGTTGGATTGACACCAGACGAAGCGGCGGAGCTTTTAAAGGCCTTAGACGCCTCGGACGCTAACCAAACTTTAGAACATTTAT
>NBNE01001580.1:0-11867 GCA_002215365.1 Phytophthora megakarya | reverse complement strand
GATTATGATTTAGGGACCCAAATATTGGTTATTGATATAACCGAATTTAAGTAAACTTGGGTAAGTTGAAGTTAGCGACCCAAAATAACACAAATAGAGCTTTTGGTGTAGCCATGTCCGTTGAAAAATAGATCAACTGCAACGTTAAACTTCATTCATACCTGTGAGGTCAAGATCAAGAGCGTGCTACGTGAAGAAACATGATTGGGAAGCCGTTGCGTCGAGCGTCGACCTCCAGAGCCTCGGACACGCATTCGGTGGTGTCTTTCAGCTCGATGCGCACGATGGATCGCGATCGCTTGAGAGACAAAGCGCGTCACATGCAAATGTCCGAGAACCTGCGTCTCACAATGTGTGCTCGACTGCAACAGAAGTTGCACAAGAGTCCCAAAGTGGCGGAGGCGATGGCGTCGGAAGTGCTGAAGATCCTCAGACAGCGAGGAATCCCCGCTGCGGAGTTGTCGGATGCCGCATTGGCAGAAATCGTCCACGAGCTCACATCACGTCGCCATGAACAAATTACAATGGCACGCACAGCTAGGAAGCCTGACAACCAGGTAGAGTCGCAAGTCAAGAATATACAATTGAAGGAAGAACGCAACTCAGGGAGGCGTTCGGCTAAGAACAAGGAACGCTCCAACAACTCGGCGAACCACGTCAAAGGTGGCTCTCGCGGTCATGTTGCGTTTAGTACAGAAGGCAACACCAGTCGAGTTGATGTCGATGACGATAGATACCTTACCGAGGCACAACTGCAGCAGAAAAGTGTCGGGTTTTCACTGCCTCCGCGTCACTCGCCCAAGAAGGAGCGCGACAATGGCATATGGGAGGAGATTGTCAAGTTTAGTTCGGTTGAAGAGCAAATGGACGCTCAACGTATCAAAGAACGCAAACTACGAGAGCGTCGTGAATACACAGCCGAACTGGAGGCTCAAGTCAAACTGAAACGCAACGCCTCACAACTGGAGCGTGAGCGACGTGCAGAGTATCACCGCCAAACTTTAGAGCGGATTCATCAAGCGGAAGATGAGGAACGTAGAAAGGAACACGAACGCCTTGAGCGGGAACATCATCTCATCGAGTGTCAGACGCAACAGAGACTGGCAAAACAATCACAGGTGAACCGTGAAAAAGCTCTTAAGAAGGCACAGGAGCAACACGCCGCAGAATTGCTCGAGAAGCAACGGAAGAACGACTTGGCTCGTGAAAAGGCTCGCAAGGATGCGGAGAAGCGTCGTGTAGAACAAGTGTTTCTCGAAAACGAAGCGCAACTAGAGCAAAAACGACAACAGCAAGCACGTGATCGTGAATTGGAATTAAAGCTGGCAGACGAGTATATCGCTATGGAGCAGAGGAAAGATGAAGCTCGTAGAAAACAGATTGAGACCATGGCGGAGAACATCAAGAAAAAGATGAAAATCTTTGACGATACAGCCAAGGCGACCATGGACGCCAAGGCACGTGAGGAAGATGAACGAGTACGACGATATCAACAGGAGTACACGAAGAAACTGCTGGAAGACGAACGTAAGCGACGAGCTGACGCTGAAGCCCGTAGTCACGCACAACAAGAGCAATTGCGCTTGCAGATGAAGGAGAAGAAAGAGCGTGAAGCAGCTCTTAAACGGGATCTCAACAAGCAAGCTGATCTTTGGAAACAGGAGCGCGTTGAAGCTGAACGTCGTGAAAAGCTTGCAAAACAGCAACGGGCCATCAGAAATCGCTCGCAGCAGGACGTACTACTTCAACAGATGCGTGAGCACGAACAACGGAATCTTCGAGCAGACCAAACGAACCACGAGGTGCAGTTGAATTCTCGCCTTCTAGAGAAAATTCATCAGCAAGCTGGTGTCGTTCAAAGTCAAGCAGAAGGTGTTGTCCACGAGACTCAGAATCGATCTCGAGAAGTGAGTTAGTTGATATTAAACGTGTAGGCATATTGTACTTATCGTTTCATTTGACCTGACAGTTGCAGGAACATGAACAAGCCTTACACCTTCAAAACTCACAGCGGGCGGTCAAGTTCTAGTCATCCGACTCTAATGCATACATGGATACTCGTTTTTACTTGCATTTTTCTTTATGCTAACTAGTCCGCTAATGGTATCACCTAGAGCAGTAAACGAGGTCACCGAGTACACTAAGCACTCACTATGAGGCGTCTCATATACATTTGCCTGCACGACGAACTCATGTGGCATGACTCCACAGCAGGTAACACCCCATCGACGGATAATTACTTGGTGCGGGCCAGTTCCTCTACGAACTCGCCCAGCTCCTCCAACACACGCTTCCTACTCACACTATTGTCGTTCTTGAGCTCAAGCCACTTCGCGAAAGCCGGCCCATGCACTGCACCTTCCTTCACCAAATGCTTCAGCAGGTTTTTGATTTCGTCTGAATTGATCACAAAAGCAAAACCACCAAAAGTTAGCTATTATCGACAACAAACCGCTTAGAAAGCCGGCCCATGCACTGCACCTTCCTTCACCAAATGCTTCAGCAGATTTTTGATTTCGTCTGAATTGATCACAAAAGCAAAACCACCAAAAAGTTAGCTATTATCGCACAACAAACCGCTTAAGCACATAGCATATTCTCACCGTTGTCAGTCCGCGTCTGAACGATAGCCGAAATTAGGCGAATCTGGGTGTCCGTGTTACCGCACAAACCCATCAAAAGCATGCATCGATCAGCTGAAGGCAGTTCTCCCTCCTTCGACAAGTTCAGAATGAACAGACACGCGTACGTCGCGAACAGAGGGTCGTTGCGCATTTCCTGAGGAATGTTATTCTCAATGAACGATACAACCTCTTCAAATGATGCTTTGGTCACGCGGTCCACAAGTCCAAATGCAGGTTCCAATGGCAATACATCCATAATATCGTACTTTTCGATCCACTCTTGCAAGTCCTTCGGAGACTGTTTGTACGACGGGAGCACGCTCAGTAGCGTGACATTCGTCGCACTGATCTCTTTCTTCGCCTTTTCAGCATCTACTGCCTTTAGCAGCTTCAAACTTTCTCCGAGGAATGCAGCCAGAAAGCCACCGTCAATCAGCTCCTCCATTGCGTCCTTGTCCACGGACTGAAGACAACCGCCCAACACCCAGTCTGCCGAAATATCCGTAAGAGATGAATCCTTCATAAAGCCCACCACAAACTCGGCCATGTGTTCATGAAGCTTTGGTACGTCGCACCACAGATCACCGCACAACTCAATCGTCTTTTCAATGGCATAGCGGATGCCCACAAATGTCAAAGTTTTCGTCTCCAGGCTCAACTTAATAAGCATTTCAGTCATCTTTTCACGTGATTCCGCCTTTGCATCGATAGCTTCCTTCAGAACTTCAAAAGCGAATGCACGGTTGACGTCCTCGTGACCCTTAAATTCTTTTTGGATCTCCACTAGACACGCCTCCGCTTCCTTCAAGTCAACAATCGAAACATACTCCTCAGCAATAGATTTCGCCTTCTTGGCGATTTTCTCCTGTGCTTCATCGTCAAGCGGAGGGATCGTCTTGGCACGAGGAGCAGGCGACTGTGGCTTCTTACCGCTTGCTGGACTGCGGCGATTTGGGAAGCTCGCTGGCGACCCCGTAGGACCACCACGTGTGCCTTGTCGAGCACCAACGCCAAAGGCAGCAGGCCTACCCGATGGTCCGGTCTTCACTGAATCATCTCGCGCACCGATACCACGTGGGAGTGTCATTTGCCTGTTGCTGCTGCCACGACTGCTCATTGACTGCGAGTGTTGGTACACAGGCGCCATTGTTGAACGACCACTGTTAAAGCCATCACGGGAAGAGTTTGATCGGCGGTCTGACCGGAAATGATCACGATCCCCGCGGTCACGGCCACCTCCACTTGGTGCACTGCTCGGCGGTGCACGCGCTTCTCGCTCAGCCTCCTTTCGAATTTCGTTCAAAGTCTTCTGCTTCAATTCTTTTCGTCGTGGCTCCCATCTATTCTGGCGCAACTCGATGACATCCTTGATCATGAAGGTAATACGAGACGATAGACGTTTGTCCTTTACCAGCTTGTTCTCCAAATAGTGGAAGTACGACGGCATAAAGCCCTGTGCACCATGTTTATCCAGGTCTTTTCCCATCGTAGTCAGCAATTTGGCGAGAGATTCAATACTTTCCTCGTCGGGAGCGTTGTTCGGGTGCACACATATCAGCATTCCATCACTATTCAGACGAACATCCATCAGCTTCATAATACATTCGTGCATGATACGCTCCTGCAGCATACCCTTTCGGTACAATTCGCCGATGAAGCGGATGTTGCCCAGCATGCGTAGCTTCATGATCAGTCGCTTCTCCTCGTAGTCAGCTTCCATTTGTGGGGTAATTTTACCATCCTCTTTGTCTTTCTTGAAGTTCTGCTCCAGTTCTTCGTAAATGTTATCTTTCTCAAACTCTTCTTGGCATGCGTTCAACAAGATGCGCTTGAACGAGCATGTCTTAAGCGCGAAGCGACTTGCAACCTCGTGATTTTCGTAAGGACCATTCAGCACCTGATCATCACCCAAATCATCTAGGTCTTGGCCTGACCAGTAGTACTGAGGCACGTCAGTGTCTTCTTCAATCCATACCTTGATAAACTTGTGATCTCGTACACGCACTTCACTCAATTTCATGTTGGAAGGAGCGGGGACGGGTTCAAATTCGTCGCCACTGGCTGATTCCAAGGCGCTGTTCACATTTTCAAAAGGTCCAACGACTTCTGAATCCGAGTCGGACATGGTTGTCCAGTAGAACATTTTATCATCATCGTTCTGCACAATCTTGAGGAACGACCACACCTTCCAGTTGGTCTCCAGGTGGACGCACAAATCTGCGTACATATCACAAAAGTTCGGCTCACCAACTGCCTTATCGAAAATGATCTTGATGACCGCTTGTAGCATTTCCAAGCTTTCCATGTTGATGGCAGTCAATTGTCCAGCCAGGCGGTCGAATTTCTCACGAGTCATCTTGTTCATGACACTATTCACATTCTTCTTCGTCACTTCCAAAGTTGAAGCATTCTTAGTAGGAATCCAGCGGTTAGCTGATCGGGTCAATGGCTTGACAGGACCATCCAGAAGAGGAGGATCTGGAGGGCCTCCACGACCTCCACGTCCGCCACGGCCACCACGTTCCCCTCTTCCACTGCGCTTCGGAAGGTCTTGAGACCGTGCCCACTGGTTACCGCCCGATCCGCCTCGTGAACCTTGGCGTCCCGATCCACCGGCCTGTTTATCACCCCGTTCCCAGCCAGCTCCACGTCCGCCTCGGGATCCACCGCGAGATACCGCAACCTCGCTTGTGATTTCCATCGATGGCCACTTGGAGTCCGGGCCAGTTGCAGCATCAGGAAGTTCCTTGTACTGTTCACGGAAGCTACATATGACAAAATACATTGTGTGAGTATAATAAATGGAATGTTATTATCCCATTTTGCGTGTAAATCCCTCCTCGTTCCGTACCTCATCAGAAGTTCCAATGTGTAGGTTACCTTGCCGCCCGACTTCTTCTGAACAACAACACTCACGTCGGTAGATTTCTCGACTGTGTTAGGCGTCGCTTTTTCCACAACATCAGTCTTCACCTTATCCGCCGTAGATGCCTTCTGCTGCACCGCAATCGGAGCTTCGTCCTGAGTAGGAGTCTTCTTCTTCGGTGAAATTGTCTTGGACTGTTTGACGGTTGAGACCTCCTCTTTTTTCTGCTTAGTAGTCTTCGGAGATGATACCTCGGTACTGGTCGTAGTAGTTGTGGTAGTGGTGGTAGTTGTTGTTGAGGAGCCTGACTTGCTTGTCTCTGACTTTTTTTCTACCGTCTTTTCAACAGAAGCGGTAGGCGCTTTATCTGTGGAGGTCTTCGATTCCTTTGTAGCAGCAGATTTCGCCTCCTTTGTCCCCTTTGCTTCATTAGCGCCATTTGTTGCCTGAATTGGTGCAGGTGTAGTTTCCTTTTCCGATTTCTCGCTAGTAGTCTTCTTTTTAGGAGACTTCTTCGGTGATTTGGCCCCTGCTTTTGCCGATCCATTCTGTTTTGTGTCCATCGGTGGTGCTGCTGGTGCAGGTGGAGTCGCTTCCTTGGCAGATGTGGGTTCTTTCTTCTGTGGAGTACTTTGTGCTGTGGAGGTCGTGCTGGAAAGTGCTGCCTTGACATCATCCGTCACAGAAGATCCAGACGACGATCCACGGTTGAGTACGATGGCTTTTCCAGTCTTGGGGTCAATAATCTCCAATCTCTTGTTCTCTCGTTTCGGAGGAGGTTGATGCTGTGGCTGAGGAGCTGGCATTTGCATGGGCATTCCGCCCATAGATGGCTTTTCCAGTCTTGGGGTCAATAATCTCCAATCTCTTGTTCTCCCGTTTCGGAGGCGGTTGATGCTGTGGTTGAGGAGCTGGCATTTGCATGGGCATTCCGCCCATGCCCATACTCATGTCCTGCATCGGTGGCATGCCGTACATGGGAGGTCCTGCCATGTATTGGCCGGGTCCCATCATATAGGGCGGAGGCATCTGCATCTGTGGGGGGTAGTAGCCCTGAGCTCCAGGGTTCATGGCTCCTCTGGGCATGTATTGCTGCTGGTGCATGGATCCTCTCGGGGGGCCCCGCATCCGCGGCTGATGGTGATGGTGGTTGGGAGGCCCTCTCATCTGCTGTGGCATGGGTCCTGGCTGGCCTCCCATGGGCGGGGCCGGGTAGTTCATCGGTCCGTTATAAGGTCTCGCCGTCTACGAATTAGCAGTAAAAAAGGGGTAAGATACGATTCCACCCAAAAGATCAATACGTACGTGCTGCAGGTTGAAGCCGCCGCCCTGCTTGAAGACTGGCGCGTTGACGTCCATGCCGTCGGCTCCTGGCGGCGTCATGTGGCTGGGCGCGTCGTGCTGTGCGCCTTTGGGTCTGTATTCTGAATACGGAATAACGCTGTTAATAGGGGAATAGAGTGACTGTTAGGGCATCTGCGGCAGTACCGAGATGGTGCGGATTGCCGCGGGGCGCGCCGCTGTAGCCGCGGCCGCTGGGGGTGGAACTGACGTGCTGCGGCTTCATGTTTCCATCCACCGAGCCGATTCTCTGCTAAAGCTCTCCCCTTGTCGCGAGCGAGGGGGACTTTATGTGAGCCAAACGGGGCGGCCAACCAACGGTTGGTGTAACGCTGGTGTGGCGCAAATGACACTTGCATTTTGTATGGCGGCCGATCTCTGCACAGAGCTCTCCCGCCAAATTATCTGCCGAGAAATGCAGCGGCAATTGCCGCATTTGCCTGCTCTTCTTGTTGCGGAGTGATGGTCGTTAGTGACGAGAACTAAAAAGTGGTAGGAAAAGCTCAGTAACGGACATCACTCTGACGTATCTTCAGGTCCTGAAGTTCAGGATACACTTACCTCCTGGTCCGACACGACGACAGGGGCGAACTCGTCCAGTTCCAGTTCTGCTTGGGGATCCCAATGGAAGCGACTGGTGAGAAGGTGCCGCAGATGAAAAGCCTTGCGACGGAGCTGTAGAGAATTGAGTTAGTAGCGCCAGAAGCCATGTGGTGCATATTGTCTACCTGTGGCGGAGCGTCGTCTGCTTCGATCAACTCGAGGAGCGACACGAGACACGGCCGCAGGAAGTTCTCGCTGGTCGTCTCGTCCTGGAAAAAGTCTTCTGAGATCTAAAGTGTTCATGTTGAAGTTGCATCAGAGTGATGGTGTTGAAGTTGCAGCAGAGTGTTGGTCACGAACCTGCTCCAACTGCGTCCTCAAGAGCTTGATAAAGGCCAAAAACAAGGCAACTTGAGACGAGAGTGCTCGCTCGCACGAACACATCAACGCAATGAACTAGAAACAATTCGTTATCCATGAGTAAGAGGAACTAGCGATTGCTGGACGTACCTGCTTCCACTGCTCCAAAGCTGCGAGGGACGACAACTGCAGGAAGACCAGGAACGACAGTTGCAACTCACCCACGAGCTCCTTCCACTCCCCACCAAATTCCGTCTCGATCAACTCTTCCAGTCTCTCACTGCAACAACAAGTGAGTTTACTCACTTAAAGAACCACTGATCCTTCCCTACCTCCGATCAAAGTGGTAAGCTGTCCTCGCCTCAGCTGACAGGTCTGTTCTGGTTTTCTGCAACGTAGTGAATCGCACAGTTCGCGGCAGGTCTGGGAAGTATGGAACAACGCCTTCCTGCGTCTTGGTCGACGTCGCAGCTTCTTCAACCGCGTCACCAGGAAGCAGAATTGCACCAAACTCCACACCACAGCGCTACAGTCAACAACAATCAGCATTAATCTCCAACAACTTATGAAAGCTTCAACCGCGTCACCAGGAAGCAGAATTGCACCAAACTCCACACCACAACGCTGTAGTCAACAACAATCAGCATCAACCTCCAAGAGCTCATGAAAGCTCCCAACCTGCAACACAGTTGCCGAAATGAAGCTGGACAGTCGCTGCCACGTCTTCAGATGCTGCTTCGGGTACGGTCCCAATCCGCTGTCCAACTGGAACGACAACACCGCTCCTGCAACAGCAACAATTAGCTCAAGTAACTTCCAGATATTGTCCAGATGGACGTACGCTCGAGGTTGTCCACATTGAGTCCAGGTCGTGGGGGTCCCAGCTCCTCGTTCTCCAAGCTCCACTCCCGCACAATCACCTGTGCGTGTCTCTCCACATTAACGAAGAACCCTTGCCGAATGCCGTGTTCCTGTTCCCGAGAACGGAAGAGCACGAAGTGAATGCCCAATGGGAGGAACTTGACGCCTTGGAACTTGGGGCCCGTGCGGAAAACCTCGTAATCCACGCCGAACTCCGTGGCTGATGGCACGTCGAGACACACGAGGAAGCCGCCGACAGCAACATCTGATGCAGTTGCGTGCTCTGCGCTCTGCAGCACTCGAGAGAAAAGGTCGGCGGGCGAGTCGCGCTCCTCCATTGCTATTATGTAAATGGGTACACTCACTCAATTTGAAAGGGTTATACTGGGTACGTGTTGGTTACGATCAACTTCAACTTGTAACTACATGGCTACATTTGCTAGAGCGACAGCGATGCTGAAAAGGTAGACAACCACAATGGTTTTAAGCTGATTCGCGCTGGAAGCGACCGGAATTGGCGCCTTTCGCTCGAGTTTTGGGCGTGGAGAGAAGCGAGGAGTGTCTGGAATCTCCACATTGTCGAATGAGCCACTGCTTGATTGCGAGTCTGAAGCAGGCGATGACAGCGACGTCGCTCCACTGGAAGCGACTACAGCGAGATCTGCCTCTCCAGCACACGTCATTGAAGCCAATTGAGTGGTCGTGAACCTGTTCGGGACGCCAGGATGACTGGGAGACGATGAAGAAGGAGAAGCGCCATCGAAACCCGTCCAAGTGCAGCACGGATCTCCGAGTTCTTCGCCATTGGTGGCACCGTCATTGTCCGAGTCGGATTGGCACAACGCCTTCGTCCACTGATACCCGGCAGCTTGGAATGCTCGACCGAACGCATTCGTTGCACCTCCACCAGAAGGATTGACGTGACCCAATGCAGCAACTCCAGTCACACCGCTGCCATTCGGAATTCGAGCCACGAAAGAAGGGCGACCGTCGATTTGAACGAAAGTCAATGAGAGCACACAAAGTCCAATAGTGAACTGCATTGTTAGTCGACGTTGTTGGTTGGAGATAGGAAATTGAGAAGTGAATGCAGAGCAGCATAAAACCGCAAGCTAGTGCTTTGTCCATTGCGGTCACGAAGCTCTCGACAACCATCAGTCCAGTTTTTAGGTTTGCCTAAGCACAAACCGTTTTTAGGTTTGGAGCGACGAGTCATTCGTGATAATCCAAGAAGAGACAAAGCGATCATGGCGTCTTGGGTAGGAAGATAGATGGATCACTTGTGACTGAGTTTGACTCATTTTGGATGCAGTTGATGAAGAATGTGAAGGATGGCTCTCTCATGAAGGGCGTGAAGGACGGGTCGCGGCGGTGAGGATTCCTACATCGTGATCCAAAATGTCTGTTTATAATAGTTAAATGTGACGATCTATTAAGGCTAAAGGACGAAATTGCTCGGTCGATTGGTGCTGGATCAGGCGGCGTCGATCCAGCACTGGAATACCGCATGCAAAGGTGCCAACGATCACAAAGTATTATCCAACTCCTCTAGACTAACACTTACTCTGTTTCTGCAGGTTTAACCGCTACAACGACCGTCTGGAAGACCTTTCCAAGGCTATGACGCACTACACCAATACAACGCACGCGTACGCTCAAGCTACCGCACAACTCATGCATGCGTTCTCGGCTTTCTTCGAGTCTCAAATGCAGGATGCGCAGGAAGGTAATGCTGAGAATTGTTCGTATTTGTCTCTGTAAACTGACTTGGTGTTGTGGCAGCTGAATCTGGTGAGCAGACTCCAGGTGTTAAAGCTCTAGCTCAAAGTTCCCTTCGCGTGGAGGAGATTCAGCAGTCTCTGCAAGAAAATGTGTTCGATGTGGCTCAATCGCTCCAGTATCGAACGGTTGTACAACCATTACAGGAACTGCGAGGCAGCAATGCAGCCTTGAGTCAGCAACTCCGCAATCTAAAGCAAAAGGTTCGAGTGCATGGTCTGCAACTTTTGTTCGTTTTAGCTCAATGTTGGTGTGCATTGCAGCTCAGCGACTTTGACTCGGCGCAGCGCAATGCCGAAGCGCAGAAAAAGAGTCCACCCGACTACGAAAAAGCGCAACAAAAACTGCAAGCTGCAACGGCTTCCTTGTCGGCTGTTGCCGAAAGTGTCGATGCAGACATGAGTGTACTCGAAGCTCGACGTGACTCGACAATGAAAAACGAGCTACTCACTGTTGTTGCTACCCAGGTCACTTGCATCTTCTTTTGAGGTAGAAGACTCAAACTAACTGCTTTCAACCACAGATCTTCGTCCACTGCCGTGCCAACGAACATCTCCAGCAATTGGTGCCGCTCCTTCCTGGTGTGGCCAAGCCACTTGTCCTACTCCTCGCGGAATCAGCTCGTCGTCGTCAACTCAGCAACCCCGCCACGTCAGACGTGATGGGTGTGATCTCTTACTCTGGTGAGTACTCTCGAGCGGTGTTGGATCATCCAGTTCGCAGCCACAGAGACTCGTTACCAGACGTAGCTGCAGTGCACCCGATGACGATGGCTCCATTCAAGGTAAACCACTCAACGTTATATCCTTCTCTACAGCTAATCTCATTCATGCAACAGGAAATGCACTTTGCAGAGCAGATAGCAGTGACTACTTACGGTCGACAATGAACATGGACTTCAAGGACAAGTTCAAGTATCCGAATGTAGCCATTTCATACTGGTGGTCCAGGCCTTTCCTGTCCGGCAATAATTGCCCTAGTCCCATACAAACCGCAATACATTTCTTTTCATCCAATCATATCGACGTGTTAAACTGTCCCTCCATTCCGGGGGATCGTGCGGCGCAGACGCCACCTAGACCCTTGCCATCATGCAGCAGCCTGTCACCCGTTGCGTGCGTCTGTTGGGCGCTCGCGGCTTCGCTTCGCACGCCAAGGCGCACGTGCACATGCCGGAGACTGCCATGATCACCAACAATGTGCGTTTAATTGATTATTCTTTACTAGGAACAGCTCTGACCTCTGGTTGTGACACAGGCCACGCACAAGTTCGAGCGCAAGGGCTGGGAGTATTCGGCCTACATGGGCATGCTGGGCGGCCCCATCGTGCTGTATCTGGGCCTCACCAACGTCCCGGAGACGGACTCGGAGGTCTTCGCCAGGTAAATGCTGCCAAAGGCTTTAAAATTGATGTAAAACTAACTGTAGAACTGCAGAGAGGAGGCACTCGCCAACCGTGCAGGTACCGAGTTCCTCGTGCGGCGTCCCAGTGG
>NBNE01001578.1:0-11872 GCA_002215365.1 Phytophthora megakarya | reverse complement strand
TCTAATGTCCTGCAACACCAGACGAGGCACACCACCCAGACACTCAAATCGATTCTGCCATACATCTGCAGCAGATGGGTACATTGGAGCGATTTTCGCCAATTCCTCTCCTGTCCACAGTGGCATGTAGAAAACATCTGGAATGGGAACAAGCTTCTTGAACTCACCGATGCAGTCTCGTCGCGGTGTACTTGCGAGAAGAACTGAGCATTTACGGTAGGGAAAACCAGCAATAGTAGTTGGGTCCACCGAATCCACAAGACACCACAAATCGGGCGACCAGAACTGCTGATTGCCTGAATATGGCAATTGCTTACACTCCCACATTCTACTGCCATCGAAGTAGATCGCTGGTTCTTCGGTCATGAGCAGCACGCGCTTCTTGTCCTTGATCAATCTCCACATGACATAGTAAACGAACACCGACTTGCCAATCCCAGGCGTACCTGTGACAACAGCATACTTCCGGCGGATTGGATCCACCTTCAACAATGCTTGGTTGGCGATGGACTTGTACGAAGAACGTACGTAGAGAGTATTACGTTCAGTCAACGGGAGCAGCGCCGAAAACTGGAGCCAATCGCCAACTTGGTCAACCGTGGAGAATTGTGAGAAGAACGAATCCCTGCAGTGATGGAAAACACCGTCTTGGGAGACAATTGGAGTCGACGTCCATTGCTGTGGAACCACCACCAGCACGTGAATTTGCCTCGATCGAGGGATTGGCATCTTCATGTCCGTCAACACATCCTTAATCGCCCAAGTTGCATCCGTCACCGGTACTCTTTCAAAACCCTTTTCTCGATCCTTAATCGTCCATTTTGCATCCGTCACCGGTACTCTTTCAAAACCCTTTTCTCCTTGTACCGAAGCAAGTTCGTTACTTGGCAGCCACGCGCCGCCCTCCGTCTTCGCCAGGAAGAGCTGCAGCTCACCTGGATCGACATCCTTCAAGACGTTACGTTTCTTCTTCTTCTGGATCGCGCTCTTCAACTCGTCCACCGAGTCGTTCTCATCCACTCGCACGGAGAACGTGCTCCCCACCTCACCAACTATCGCACAGAAGAGCTTCACCATCTTTCCTCGAGCTGGCAGATTCTGGAATGAGAAAGAAAGGAGAAAGAATTTATGGCGTACTTAAGCGGACATGAAGATGGACAGATTTCCAACCAAATGATGACTCATCGATGAGACGCCACGTCGGGCTGGTCCGAACTAAAAATCTACCGGCGTAATGTTCTATTGCTTCATCAATATAGTTTGAACGAGCGGTCCCTAATATCGAAAAGTCGTGGCTCTCGCTCTAAGGTGGTGGAGAGGTTGCGTCGTTGAAATCGCTGCTGTCCCGAAAGAAGGTTTGTTCTCGGTGGTAAATTATGGTAAGAAAAAAACTGCTGGCGTAATGTTCTAAGTATTACTACTTGTGAATTACCACGCAAAAATAATTGTGATGAGTGTACTGGTGGTCACTGAGCCCTACTCAGTGAATTAGGGTGTTTGGAGACCCAACGTATTGGTGGCTACAACTGAACTTGCGATGATGTGAAATAAAGATTGTTGATCATCTTAGCTGTACTGATGCTGGTTATCAGGAGTGGTTCCTCGAGCCAATAGCCACAAGTTCGCGTTGGACTGGCAATCCTCATCACGGGAAATTCGTCCGACCCTTGCAAGGAGAAAGGGGATTGTCATGACGTGATTCAGCCGAGTTAAAGACGAAATCGAGGTCTCGAGTGTTGAGATGATCTGAAAGTGTATCAGCAACAGCTGTAGTGGATCCATGGTATACCAGCCTGGTCCACCACCACTTCTAAGGCATTGCATTTTATAACAGAATTATCACAGACACTCAGCTGTGTCGTACAGCACGACATTTAGTGTACATTCTCTCCAGTCGGACTGTAAGTGTCTGACCTGGAGCTACATAGGAACTTTGTATGTTTAACTGCATGTTCACGTGCGCGTACCAAACGACTTGGGGCGTGCCTTCCTGTTACAGAGCGAACTATGACGTTAAACGGTGTAGTGCAGCTACCATACTGCCCGGACAGCGGGTCTGATTTTACAGTCATTGGGGATTGGATTGGAAGATGCTTAAGGAGCTGGATCCCTGTATTAAAGAAGAAGAACTCGATACTCCTGTACTGAACCAGACGTTCGGATCTAATTGGGTGTCAGCGCATAAGAAGGTCAAGCTTCATTTGCTGATCCACACTGCAGCAGGACCTGTTGAACCTGTGCAAGCCGTGGATGTGTTCATTGTGGATGCTGATGACAGTGAATTTATTGTGGGAAATGACCTACAAACTACCCTTGGTATTGATGTGGAGGGTCAGCTCGCAATGCTAGCTAACCGTGGCGAGGACGAGACAAGTGGCGACTCTATTGAGCTCGAAGCGGATGAAAACCCTGCTGCTAACTGCCTGCTACCAGTTCTGACGAATCAAGTGATGACGATATTTTTGCTGCCGTGGAACGTATTATTGACCGGGCTGTGGACAACGGGTTTCCGCTAGACAAAGTGGACCAGCTCCGCGCTATCGTTAACGCCTACGACGTGAGGCGTTTGGAATTGTGTGGAGATCCACCGGCTAATGTTCCTCCTCTCGAAGTGCGGCTTCAAGAAGGGGTTCGTCCTGCCAAATGTAAGCCCCGTAAATACCCACCGCACATTCGACAATTTCTCCATGAATTTAACTCACGTTTGATTGCCCTAGGACTGGTTTACGAGAATGCCCCGGTCAAGAAGTCTGCAGACCTCATGGACCTTCGTCAAACAACGGACTACCGAGGACCTAACTCAGTGACGGATACTATGGCTGCAGTGATGCCTATTTTATCGTTGGTCGTGGAAAATGCAAAAGGAATGAAACACTTTGGACTCTTTGATTTTCTTAAGGGTTTTTGGCAACCTCTGTTGGCTGAGGTTTGTCACGAATTTCTTTCCTACATGACCAATGAGAAAGTTTTTACTCCGCGTCGCGTGCCACAGGGCTGCAGAGATGCAGCCATCGACTTCCAGAATCTATGGAGGCATGTTTTGCGTCGCTTCTCTATGAACATCTATTAATCTGGATTGACGATTTAATTCTGTATGCAGCCAACATGGATACTTGTCTCGTCCGACATGGATACTTATCTCGTCAAGCTTGGTGAACTTTTCTCGCTGTTGAACCACTTTGGACTAAAGTTGAACGCGAAGAAGACAAGTCTGTACCAGACGCAGGTTAAATGGTGTGGAAAGCTCATTGATGGCCAAGGAATTCGACACGATCCAGAACGCATCAATTCTTTACGAGCTCTACCCTATCCGTGTACTGCTGGTGAGCTCCAGCAGTTTATCTGCGCCATTAACTGGATGCGCGACAGTATAATTGACTTTGCTAGACAAGTGGAGCCACTACAACGCAGACTGGACACAGCACTTGCGAGCACTAGACGGACTAAAAGAGCTGCTGCGAATATTGCTATTGAGCTGACTGTGGACGAGCGACGTGCTTTCGACCAAGTCAAGGACGCTTTGGCTAATGCAATTACCCTGGACTTTCCTGACGATACATCAACGACATGTTTGTTGACGGAAGCGTCGGACGTTGGCTATGCGATCATTGTGACGCAACATGATCTCAAGATGGGCAGGCAACCATACACCAACGGTGTCGGTGAAGCGATTAAAAGCTGTGCGACGGCAACCACTGCCTGTCCGTCAGCCTATCTCGGCACTACGACCACTTGGCGACGAACATTTTATCTGGCCCACACTTGTGGAACTTCGGAATGAGCAGTCCAAGTACCCACAACCTCAAGGAGCTATGCACGATTCTGATGGACTTGTGGTTCTTAATGAACGCCTATGGATTCCTCCAGATGCTTCTGAATTACTGCAGCGACTCTGTATCGTGGCACACTGTGGGGCTCAAGGACATCGGGGTCAACATGCCATGATCGCCCACCTTCGTCGACTTTTCTCTATTGACCGAGTCAAGGACGCGGTTGCTCGTTTTGTGAAGAACTGCCTGCTTTGTCTGCACTCTCGAGAGGGGGAAATAATCCCTCGCCCGTGGAGCGAAGTGATTGAGTGCAGCAAGCGAAACGGTGTTTTGCATTTTGATTTCCTGTACATGGGTGAAAGCTACGGTGAGAGCAAATATCTGCTCGTACTAAAGGACCACGCAACTCACTACTGCGAACAAGTAATAGCAGACACAGCAGGCAGTGTCGTTGTGACAGAAGCTCTGCTCACATGGTACTCTTGTTTTGGGTTGCCTCCCGACTGGGTCTTGGATCAAGGTTCCCATTTCAAGAACGAGGTCATAGCAGAGCTCAGTCGAGGCTTGAAGACGCAGCAGACGTTTACCCCTGGGTGAATGGATCTATTGAGAGAGAGAATCGCGACATTCTTCAAGTTGTTAGAACTATGATCCTGGTCTACAAGATCGGCTACAAGGGCTGGGTCTACTTAGTGCCCATGATATAGTCCAACCTGAATCATACTCCTGTCCCTTCATCAGGAAACAAGGCACTGGTGTAGCTTTTTACTGGGTTGCAGTGCCCTACGCCGCTAATGGAATTCTATTTACCGGACAATGGTGAACTACAGGAAGTTCCACCAAGTGCTGAAATCGACTCTTATCTGGACAGCCTGCGTAACAGCCTACAAGAGATGCATGGTGCAGTCCAAGACCGGAAGCTGAAACAACGGCTACTGAACAAGAAGAAGGAACGTATGGAGAACTTAGTGAACTTTGCAGAGGGCGACTATGTGGTCCGCTCCCGCGTCGACGAAAAACACAGCAACAAGCTACAAGTGACGTGGGTCGGTCCGTACAGGGTCGTTAGGGCTGATTCACACTCCTTCCGAATCGAACATCTAATTACGGGAGAGCAATTGGACGTACATGCTTCCAGACTGAAGATGTATGCCGATGACAGCCTGGATGTCACCGAAGAGCTACTTGAACATGTGGCTTCTCAAGGGATTATTCTAGCAGTCGAAGAGCTGAAGGATCATCGTTGGAGCGAATCTATCAGCGATTATGAGATTTTGGTGAGTTGGAAGGGCTTACAGTCAATCGAAGACCCATAAGAGCCGGTGAAGCATCTCGCCAAGGAAATCCGTGTTCTCGTGGGAACGTACATCGCTAAAACTGACGATAACATGCTACTGGAGTACTGTCAGAGCTTGCAAGGGGACACTACGACGACCACAGCTCAGCCGCCTAGTGCCCAGCGACCACGGACGTCACGTGATGCCGAGGGTCAAGTGTCAAGTCGCAATTCCAACAGGAAGCGACGACGATCTGAGAGAGCCGACGAGGACAATGAACCTCAGGAAAACGACAATACTTCTACGTAGAGTTCAGCCCTACCAGCTACTCGCACGCGTCAGGTACGACGAGCCCCAAATGAGAACAGCCAGCTACACTCCAGTGTGGAGAGCCACGCCTCTCAGCTTTCTCTAGACCGCCGACCTCGATCGAAATCCTCGAAGTTGAAGACGAATTTTCCTTCACCTGGACGTCGTAGGAGACGTTCGACACGGAATCGGAAGCCTCGCAAGGATCACATCCAGACCGACTAGAACCACTCGAGCAGGCGGACAATTATTAGTGACCGTGCTGATCTGAGACCAACGTATCACTTTCAATGCTGAAAATTCGCTGACCAGCCAAGCATCGCACTTGTGACTGTCGTAGTGGAGGCATGAAGGCGGAGAACCAAGTTTGAGGAGACTGTGTAGTGATCCATGGTATACCAGCCTGGTCCACCACCACTTCTAAGGCATTGCATTTTATAACAGAATTTTCACAGACACTCACCTGTGTCGTACAGCACGACATTGAGTGTACATTCTCTCCAGTCGGACTGTAAGTGTCTGACCTGGAGCTACATGAGGAACTTTGTATGTTTAACTGCATGTTATTTGCATTTCGTCTCTCTCGGATCAACCTAGGGAGGACGCTTCTGGACATGGCTGATCCAAGGGAAATGCGCGACAGACTGATTAGCACCCGATCGAGAGCTCACTTTTTAATTTGCAAGCTAGAAGACAATACACCTGGCTATAAGTTCCTGCGGGCCCAGCCTCCCGCACTGTTGAGTGTTTACCTACGATCTTCTACCCGCGAAACACTACAACAGCGTCCAAGCGATTACGCGGTTAGATTTACGATAATCCAACCGATCACCTGAGGAATCTTTCCCACACAAAACAACAAGATGTTATTGAACAAACAGCTTTATTATAACGAAGGAGCCACCAAATGCTGGCCCTCTTCTTAGAGAGGAAATTGTTGTTATCTACAGCAGTGACATGTGGTCTGTGCATATTGCACTGAACCTTTTTAATAAGGGTTTAGCTCTGACGCCAAACACTAAAGCTGGAGCTTGCTCGGTACGTCGGGTACAGAAGGTTGTTTACGCAAAATAATTCGCCAACGAAATGTCGAAACCAAGAGCTGATCGGCCATTAGATACAGTTTAATGTTGAGGTACTGCTTCTGAGGGTACTTGACCATCAGGCTGACGGTGACTGGCAGTGTTGGCTAGTTGTCAGTTTTTGGTTCCTGATGGTTTTACGAAAACCAGGTTAACAAATCAGAGCAACCAAAAAACCTGGTCGAGCTGGTTTTTTATTAATAAAGGTAGCTCAAATCCAAGTTTTGACCAAATGTCAAAACGCGCATACATTTAAAAATATGAGGTGCACAAATCTGTAATTTTTATCACACTAGATGCACATAAAAGGTCGTTGCAACAAAAAACCTGGGTGTTGGTTGTTCTGGTTTTTGCAACCACTGGTTTTACCATCACTGTGACTGGTGCATGCACTTTTTTAAAGATTTTTTCATTATTGTGCCTTTCAGGCATTTTTGGCGGGTACGGTGCTAATTTCGCCTGATTTAGACTACACCTAATCGCGGGTACGCACGGCTTAGGCCAGATTTAGGTTCGAGGTATAGAGAGGAGGACAAATTTAAGTCCGAGTTGTCTTCACTAGAGTGGTTTAGCGGTTTGCTGCCTGCCATTCGTTGTTAACTGCGCCGCAATTTTGCTTTTGCTTCGACACACTTTCATTTCGTCGACTGAGTCGCCACGACAATCTCGACGGACTTAAGGTGGAGGGCAATAGTACTAGTCTACATGTATGACATTAGTATGGCTCTAGTGGATTGCGTGTTAGGTGTGTCTGTTCGGTCTATTGAGAGATGACATGGTATCTTTAAATCTAAAGTGAACGTGCTATCAGAAGACGGTAAGAACCAGTCGGCTCGATATCCTAGGGACGTTATCGATTTCATAGAAGAGTATATTCGTGTACATCCATGTTTTACTTAGAGGAACTACACGAGGCGGTGAAGGAGCGGTTTGACAACACGCTAACCAATTATACACCTACTCTGGTACGCCGTTCTTCGAAGCACACTGTGCCACGCCTTATACAGCGCTTGCTTCTCGTTTGGAGCAGGCGTGAACGAACCCACCAGCGTTCTGTTCATCAATTGGCAATCAATTTAACACAGAAGAAGCGAATTAGCCATTAATTTCCAATAGGGCGAGTCAGTAAGGTCTATATGCCAATACGTACGGCTTTTGGCTCCGTCACGAGGCTGTCACGAAGTGATCACACTTCACAAGATTGCACGGAGTGCTCACGTATCACGTGTTCGTTTAGCAGGTCGTGGGGGTGTTAAACCACCAGTACCTTGGAGCACGCTTTAATCCACGCAGACAGGAACACACGTACACCAGCTGCGCTGCCCAGAAAGCTACAATAACAAACGCATTAGTACAGACAGACCCATATCCTTGACACGTGCTACCGTATCCGTAGCTGCAAGTACAGGACTAACCTTCTGAGCGCTGGTGTGGTTGTGTGCCATCCGTTGTTTCCCTCCGTTTTGCTGTTGATGTGACACGAGTTTTAAGGCAAAAATATATTAAAGTGCGCGAATTTAGCAGAGATAGTGACATGAAATTGCGACAGAACTATAATCATAGAGTATGTGAAAGTCACAGTACATTACAGTACTTTGTATTTTTAATTTACATGTACTGAAATGAAAAAATGATTTTGTCGATAACATAAAATATTCATTAACACACATTTCTTCGTAAGACGGTCACATCAAAATATGTTGACTTGCAAAAATTAAATCCGGAAGTGACGCGATATGTTTAAACTTGGTACTCAGCCACAATAGCACCTACAAAGTACTTCGGCGAAGTTTCAGAGCAAGACGCTTGCTGGTTCACGTATAATCACGCCCTCAGCCAGGATTGTACGTCGCCATGCCCGTTTCGATCGGATACGGTGCTCACTTTTTTACCTATTTTATATTGAGTCAGCGATTGGTTGAAATAAGAGAAGGGAACTTTGAATTAATCACGAGACTTGCTTCCATGGAACCTCGAGAAGAAGTATCGCTGCTCCTGCAACGTAAAAATTTGTCGTGTTCCCGAATGTTCCAAGTGCCCCTCCGATGCGGCTGTGACCATGATGGACTTCCAGTAGAAGAAAAGACGATGCGCCGACGTGTGTACCGGTGTTAATTTAACACCGGTCCTCTCTATGGAGAAAGAATATTGGTCGGGTTGGTAGTACATGTACAGCGTAAAAGTGCGGATTAAAGGTTCGTCAACAACAGTGAACCCACCAACCACACCAGTAAAACAAAACTTACGCCCTCGCAAGGATATATGGCTGACATCACCAAGTGGGAACACCGTCCCATCGACACGCACATCAGTCACCGTACAAGATTCACTTGTACTTCAACGAGTTTCCGCCCCGATTGCGGTCACTACCGTTCGTGGTAGTACTGAGCGTCGAGTTGTCCGAGTAGTGCTATGTGCAGTTTTAACGTGGAAAGAACTTCACCTCCCCGCAGAAGTTGGCTCCGGCCTGAATGATTGCCGCAGAAGCTATTGGAAAGGGAAGCAGGACTATTAATTGTTGTCCTCTGTTGGTGTGTTGCAGAAATCAATTTCGAAACGGATATCAAAAATATTTCGGCTTCTGATAATGTTGCTTTTTGTTGAACTCAATGGAAGACTTTTAACCAATAGATTCTCTTGCTGGTTCTTATTAGCCAATTAAATCCTTTATTGATTGTCATTCCTCTATTCCTATTGCATTCTCACAGTCGTGTTCAGTCCGAAGCAAAAGAGGAAGTCAGACTTCCTACCCGTTTGCTTCGTTTCGTCATTGCACTAATTGTGCCTCTTTTAGAGAGGAGGCTCACTACCAATCACGTGGTGGCAGTACCGTAGACTACATAGACACTTTCTATAGTCCAATATTAATACACTATTATGTCTCTACCTGTACTATCCAGCCCATTCGAGGATCGTCCATCGGTCCCCGCCGAATGGACGCACCCTCATGGTGCTGGCCCAAGTACCAGGTCTAGCACTCCCACTAAGTGTGTCCAGTAGTCTTAAGGTCCTAACCCCGATCAGTTCTCTCAGTTTAATTAACTATCCTGTTGGTAATGCCTTGGTCAGTATATCTGCTGCCATGTCACTTGTGGAGCAATACTCAATATCAAGCCGCCCCTCTTCAACGAGATCGCTTGTAAACAAGAATATTATCTCGATATGTTTCGTTGTCTTGTGGTTACCCAAATTCTTAACCGTGCTGATGGCAGCTTTGCTGTCACACCAAAACCGCACCGATTTTTCCTGACGAAACTCCATTTACACCAAAGCCACTCGCTTTCTTTAGCGCCTTCACTAAGTGCAATGAGTTCCGCTTCTGCAGTCGAGAGACTTATTGAGCCTTGCTTGCTGCTACACCAAGACACACTACTTCCAGCCATGGAGATCATATAACCTGTGCCTGACTTGCGTTCTTTAGTTTGACACGCGAAGCTCGCATCAGCGTACACCTCATACGTCACCGCTCTCGAATTCCCGTCAAGAAGTAGACCGTACGTTGATGTCCTTTCAAGTACTTCAGCACTCTACGCGCAGCCACCCAATGAGTCTGATTATAACAACACAAGTACTCGCTCAATTACCTCACTGCATTTGCAATGTCTGGTCGTGTTCCTCTTACCAGATACTGCAGTGATCCCACTATCCCTCCATAATCGAAGTCTTGGGCTGCGATTTGCTGAGCAGACATCCCTGTCTCAGCCTCTAGTTCCACTCATTTTAACTGTGGAGTTGCCACTGACGCACACCCTTCCATCTTGAGCTTCTTCAGAAGGTCATTGATGTAACTATGTTGTGATATTGTCGTGGTCCTTTTATCCCTGTTCCGACGGACTTCTATCTTTAGAATATAATGGATGTCGCCCAGGTTTTTCATTTTGAATCTCGCTGAGAGATCAGATTTTAATTGATTGATGAGTCTCATGTCCTTTGACATAATCGTCGGGTCGCCCACATATACTACCACAATTACCCAATGTTCTCCCATCTTTTGGGCATAGATGCAGTACTCCTTATTGCATCGGACAAAACCAAGTCCTGTGAAGAATTTGTGGAGGACCTTATACCAAATGTTAGGTGCCTGTTTAAGTCCATAAATACTCTTTTTGAGCTCGCCTTCATGGCCTGATTGTCTGTACTCAGGTGGCTGGTACATGTACACGTTTTGTTACCTATCCATCGACCCGTTCAAGAAGGCCGTGTGGACATCCATCTGATGGATATGGCAATCCAATATGATTCCATTTGCCAACACCAGTCTAAGCGACTCAAACCTCACAACTGGAGCACAAACTTCGTCGCAGTTTACCCCAAACCCTTGGTGGTTTCCCTGTGCAACTAGTCTTGCCTAAAACCGCTCAAACTACCGTCAGCATTGTACTTCACCACTAGTACCCAGTGACACGGTAATACCTTATATCCAATAGGGAACTTTGTGAGCTGCTAAGTTCCATTTTCCAATAAGGACTAATACTCCAGGTCAAGCGCTTCCTGCCATTATTTCTTTCGAGGTCCGCTTAGTACCTCTCTGAGACGTTGGGGAACTGAGATCCTTTTGACGATGCCATCCACAGCAATCGTCTTACCCATGTGAGTTTGAAAATACCTGTAGGCGTCATATCACATCGTTTGTTTATGATCGCGCTTTGGCCGATTCAATGGTTGTGTCCTGCGCAGCTGCTTTTCTGCGGGATCTGCGCTTAGCTCACACGGCAACTGACAACGGCCTTTTTGTGCGTTTGACTCCCACTGATTCCGACAACTCTTGTGCTTTGTTCTCATCTGTACGCACTTTCGGAATGCTGGGTTCGTTGCGTCGAACTCTACCCAACGAGTGAATCTCATTCAACTCATCCGCTGTCAGTTGCTCAGGCTCAGTCCCGAATAACCGCGATATGATACTCGTACAATTCTCCGAATCGAATGTAACCGACCTGACTACAACGTGCTTATTATTGTACACGTCTAGAAGACGATACCCTTTTGTGTCCTCAGAGATTCCGAGAAATCTACACTTACGCCCGTGCAGACATCTTTTTGTCCTTCCTGGCAACTTCAGGCACATATGCGAAGCACACACAGCTCCAGACCTGCAACGTCTTCACATCAGAGCTCACACCTTTAACCAACTCATAAGGTGTCGGGTTCTTCAACCTACTCATAGGTGTGTAATTCTGGGCATAGGTCATATACTTTAGTGCCTCTGGCCACCACTTGGCCGGTAAGTTTGCATCTCTCAGTGCACACCGCACTTCACCCATCTTTGTCTGATGGTCTCTCTAAGCTGCTCCATTCTCTTCTGGAGTGTATAGATTCGAGGTCTGAAAAGTTACCCCCATATCTGTGCGGAATGTCTTGAGAGCCACGGTCACAAATTCCGTACCACCATCTGATCGGATTCTCTTTATTGTGAATTTTCCCTCTCTTTCCAGCT
>NBNE01001577.1:0-11876 GCA_002215365.1 Phytophthora megakarya | reverse complement strand
GCAGTCGTTGTTTTGTGGAAAGAGCTCAAACCTCTAGTTAGTTGTTTCTGCTGTTTGGTAGTATTCTTCCTAATTGCAGTATGTGGTGGTCAACCTCTTTCATAGGAAAGTCCCAACCACATGGGAAGATCTCCAGCACTCAGTACTTTCACACAACAAACAACACACTGTCGTGTAGGGGCGGACAGGCCACGCAGTGTCTTGAGACTCCAGCGATAACAGTTGCACATGTGTAGGTAGTTTAGAACATAACGGAGAGCTATTTGTTGGAGAAGGTATGTGTAATAATCGATTATTAACGCTATATATAAAATCTGTCTAATATTTTATTATTCTAAATAACAGACTGAAGCTTGTACGTGCGGCCGAGGCAGACAAGTATCGTTCGATGCGGACGTTGTAGTCCCTGTCATTTGCGCTGAGATAATGTCGGCCAACGAGAGGCGACAGCCCCTTCAGATTTTTTACTCTGCAAAGAAACTACTTCTCAAAGCAATGTACCCATCGCATTGAGTACAATGTTACGGTTGTTGCATCAACTCGAATTTCGCTACATCAAGGGTGAATCTCGCCATTGTTTGGAGCATAGCGTGGACAACATTGCCTACCAAGCAGCATACTTGCAATAAAAGCCTTCAAATCGATGCAGTTACCGGCTGTCTACTGCATTTAGATGAATCATACAAAACAGTGAATCATGTTGCTGGTAAGACATGACTCACATAAATCTCTGATTTGCGTCTAGCGGTAAGGGTGCCAAGTATGGATTCACGTATTTCTTGACCGCACACATGTGGACTAACTTATATTTGTACATACCTGTAGAATGTCATTATTGGGGCTGGAGTTAACTTTAGAATTGATTCCGCTTTGCGAGCCCATTGTGTAAACAAATCCCTCGTTTATTGGAACTCCAACAAAAGAGCTGGTAGCGACGAAGACAATCACGGCATTTTCGATGTTACTCACTTTGAACGTTGGTTTTCACATTTATGTCAGATGCTTAGCCGCTCATTTGGTCCATGTAACATTTTCGTGGATGGAGGGTCGTACCACAAACTCAATCTAAAGCCATGTCCAACTACGAGGCCCATGAAATCGGACATACAAGTTTGGCTCTACAATCGTGGTAAAAGGCTGCATGGCATTTTGGTGTTTTACTGTCATGTTAAATACTGTAGGTACACCGTATCTAACATCAGCATAAAAGCAAAATAGTTATAGCTTGTAAAACTGCACAAGCCACTCCACTGTACATGGCGTTCATGAATGCGAGTCTATTCGGGCACTGCATTGTGTCCACCCCCTCGTACCACCCAGAATCGTTGCCGATAGAGCTGATTTGGAATCAGATCAAAGGATGAATTGCCTTAAATAGGGTGAAAACAATCCTACAAGCGATTTAACCCCTCCTCTACAAGTACATTTTTCATGTTAAGTACGAATTGTTAAGTTAACATCGTAAACAAACATGAATAGGTCAGCTAGAACCAGATTATCCTGCGAAATCATATGTTTATCGAGTTCCAATCAATTAGGAGTATCGCTTTGACAACTGTGCAGGCTAACCCTAACGTAACCCTTTCCTCAAACATTTCATGTGCGAAAACATTCACGTTGCATTTTTTCCTATAAAATCACTGACAATCAATACAAACAGACTGCAGAATCGGAATCTTCACCGTTTCTTCTACCATATATATATATACTCCTTTAGAGTTAAATACTGCTATATAACGAAAATCGTGTCTCAATTTTTATCAACTAGTCGGATGCAGACAATAGTTGCAACTTTGAAATGGAAGTCTATCTAGACGTACAACTAGAATATAAAATCATCTTATTACCCCAAACACGTGTTACGCTTGATAACATACTCAAAGTCAACGTGGAGGTCCTTCTTACTACAACACTCTAACTCCCCAAACTACACCTGGGGGCAATCAGGCAAGCTGTTCGACAGTCGACTGTTACTTCTTTGTTCACACACGACTAAATCCAGCAATAGCACATAACAGCGTAATGGAAGAAGATACTTTATGTGCAAAACGAATTCTCAGCTAACATTCCCGCGGTCGAGGATTCGTCGTAGTCATAAATTGAATGTAATAGGCCTCAGCGCAGGTCAACAACCGCAATTTCCAAGTTCATAACATATCTGGTCGACCCCGTATATTCTCCATTAACGACCATGGTCAGACTTACGAACCCTTGATTGATATCCACACATCATGTACTACAAACCGTCATATAAAAGTCACTTCCAGGTGGCGGTCATGACTCTTAGGCATTGGGATAGTTTCATATCACTGTCATTCTCCTTGTACATTAGCGGGTCAAACTCATTTCGATTGCACACTTTCAAATTCGTTGGGTGCCTATATTGTCGATGTCGAAATAGGTATCTTATTTGGAATAGCAAAATTTCCACTCACATTTACAGGTACACTGAGAAACCCGTTGTAATTCATATATACAAGCGAGTTGGCTGCGCCGCGAAACAGCGAAGCACTCTACGGGACTTCCGCTAAAATTAAAAAGGCAAAATATATTTTTTAGGTTTTCAGTACAAAATGTAGCGTATACCTAGCGTTTAGGGTCTAAAACCTAAGCCAAAGCCTTGACGCGCGGGGTCAAGTAGATTTTACGCTCCTCCAATTGAGTGTTGTCGCGCTCTAATTCATCGTAACGTTGTTGGGTGTTCAGTCGATACTCATCCCGAAGTTGTAGTTCGTATCGTAGAGTTGAAATCATCTTCATGTAATACTTTTTGGTTTCCTTAACCGCATAGAGGATCGGGTCTCGCCTCAGGGCACGAAGTTTCTTTGTGTGAAAACGTGCTTTATGCTCTTGGTTAGAGATGGCCAAATCGATTGGGTATTTGCTCGTCGGTGGAATGGACTTCGCCCGAGGGCTGTACTGTGAAGATGCAGTAACAGGGAATCTGTCAGACAGCAAAAATACTGACGCAAAGTCCTCATTGTGAGGTGTTTTGGATCTGGAACCAACGCGACTGTCGGTGGGGGTAGTGTTTTCTATCGCAGTCGTAGCTTTACGTGGCTCCAGGGCTTCCAGCTCTTCCTCTGTTAGTTCCACCTCACGATTTCCGTCAACCTATGGAAATAAAGAGCAAAAATATAATTTATGCGAGCTACTCAAAATTTGTTTCGTAACATATATACCTTAACCACGGTACTCTCGGAAATGGGTGAATGGACGATATTGGCGTTCAGCGTCAAGTACGCAGCTGTAACGGGATACATTTCGGCCATCTTGTCGAAAAGAACACGCACTAAGGTCATTGTAAGGGACTTCTCCTGGAGCTTCTTACAGACACTGATACAGGATTTTAACGTCTCGAAGAGCGCGACGATACGTCGATACATAGCAGGCTTAGGGATCAGATCGTAATCAGCATTCACACGCTTGGTAGCGTCTTTGATTCGTATGTACCGTTCCAGCATCGTAAAAGTCGAGCTCCAGCGTGTAGTATTGACACGAAGAGGAGCAAGTTGCGTATGTCCACGGAGCTCCGCGCGATTCTTGACAGTCGGTAGTGCCCTTACCATCGTGGCCACAGCCGTAACCAGGTCCTCGTGTTCGGACAAAACAGATTGGACGCCAAATTAAAACGGTGGGACGCACACCACACCAACAGGACACCAAGATGTGTAGCCATGCGCTGATTAATCTACAGTTATCGCCCACCAGAAATTTCAGCGACTTCTCTGGTTGTCCAAATACTGGTAAAACTTTCCGAACGAAGGAGCAATGGAACTTTGCCGATTAGTCCGCCTCGTCGAAAGAGGCTAACGCAAGTAGATCGTAGTTCTTCTCGTCATTGCGCCGGAACATAGCCGTAAACGCTGCCAGCGGTCGAACATGATACCGAATTCTGGTGGCATGTTAGCCGCTATGACTTTTTCCACTGCCATGGTTACCACGCTCAGGTACTTCTTAGCATTTTGGAGGAGATGGGCTTCAGACGAGACATCGAGAGGGTAAGAGGATGGCCCACCTCAGCAGCGGCATGTTGCGGTCGACCACCCACTCTATCCAGTGATAGATGTTGGCAATCTTGTCACTGACAAAACTGAAAGACTGTAGATTGGAAGCCAAAGAACTTGAATGCGCGATGTAGTCAGTCTCATACTCGGGATACTCGTCCCTCAAGTTGCTAATGAGGTTACCATAGCCACTTGAGGGTTGCTGGCGACGCACAGTACCGCAGTGCTTGCACTTGGAGTAGTTGTCAGGTAAGGAAGCGTAGAGAACGCGACAGATGTCGGAATTCTTGGTCATCGTATACACAGTGGAAGAGAGAGAACCGAGGTTTCGAGTAACAAGTCGAGTTGAAAAGTGAACTACAAAGTTAGAGAGGCTGTTGTCGGACTGCAGAGCTTTACAACGGAGTGTAGTGGATGACTGGACGGTAGGAGAGCAACAAAATATACTTGAACTGAGTAGTGAGTCTTTTCTCAAGCTGTTTGGAGATTTACTTGAATAAAGTATGCAAAACTTGACTTCAGTATGTAGCCAATAAATTCGGGTGAAAAGATAAATACTGGGCGGTTCCAAAGACCAATAATGTTTATTGTGGTAGAAAATACAAATATTATTTATAATAATACTTTTTTCAAGCACTGATTTGCTATAACACACGCCATACCAAGTAGAGGGGTGGACTGGTTTCGTGCTAAAATTTAAAGATGACGATATGATGATTTTAAACTTCCCATATGCAGTGATGATGCATCTTCCGGAGAAACTTTGGAGTCATATGAAGCCAAGCGAGTTTACATACAACCTCACAGCTATGCTCAAGGAAATCGGAACGTTTGCCTATGGTGAATACATTGTACCCAACAAATGCGCGGATGTAGCCAGGAAAATGCGAAGCTTTATTAAAATGTTTTGTGGGAAAGAAACATCACCAGTAAAGCTTGAATTCGCAAGACTTTTGTAAACCCGGCAAAATACATAGTGCTACTTCCACATTAACACATACGATAGATGTGTTTTAAGAACGGTTGCTTAGAAACCCGAGTGAAGATGTGGTCCTGATAGAGATAGGAAATGACGAAATCTGAGAAGAAGGAAAAAGTGGCTACTGAAAAATGGCAATGCTGTTTAAAATGCACATATGATAGCCGGGTACAGAAACGGAAGATACCGCACTGCTGTAGATGGGCCGTCCGACGTGGGCGAGTAAGTTTAATAGCGCCGATTACCTAGTAACAAACGATGTGGTACAATTTACAGCGCGAGCAAACCGGTAATGCGATGTGCACATGATATTAATAATTACATCGCCAACGCGATTTTTGAGGTTATATCAATGCTACATAGATTTGATGGTCGCCCGTATTGAATATCCTCATTGGCAGCGCTGACCGGCGCAGATATTATGGCAATACTCTTATATGAGCAGTATGAGAAAGAAGACTAGGTGTCTTCAGGTCTTATTCTTAGGCTAATACTGGGCGCTATGCGAGTCTCTTATATGCGGACAAAACTTTATCAAAGCATCTCTTGCTCTATTCCAAGAGGTTGATAATGAATGGAGCTGTGGATGTGGGTAGTGACGGTGCGGTAGGCGTGGGTAATGTGCTATTAATCGCGATGGACAAGTGCGTGATGCAAAACCAGCGTATTTCGCGATGAACCATCGTCGGGAAGCTTATTGCTTTAACCATCGTTTCGGAATGTTTTATATTACCGACGGTCCAGTCATGATGAAAACGGTAGGAAAGCCACGTAAAGCTAATACAGATGCACTTAAAGCCCGGGATGGATGATGGCAGCATTGGCAAAATTTGCAGGTAGGGTTTACTAATTTTGTACAGTTATCTGACGAGAATACAATGCGGTATTTTCGCGGTCGTTGAGACGCTCGTAAAATTTCATATGTGGTCACATTAGCGCCTATCTAATTATCGTGATGTTTAAGGCCAATCCGACGGAAGCAAATGTATCGATAATATTGATTCAAGTCCATCACTTCTCCACATACATCGTATTCAGAAATGGCGCGAAAACGATATTGTGCCCCGGATTTGTGTTTTGACTCATGAAGAGAAAAATGAAAACAACCACGATAAAAGGAAAGCGTCGTGTTACCCGTGATGAATCCACTCAATGCGAAGACTGCACGTGAGGTGATACGAATTGATATAAATGTCCAAAACGAACACAATGAGGACCATTTCATTTATGGAATGAAGAAACACGATGAGTTTACCTTGTCATAACGTTCAGTAAGCTGTGATGCGTCCTCATTCTTGAGAGAGAACGAGGCGAATAGAATAATGGAAAGAGCGGGTTTTATGAGAGCTACTATTGGCAAGAAGAGGTAGGGAAACTTGAAGAAGAACTGTACAAAGTTAACTTTTCAACAGTAATGCCAGACGACACTGTCCATAAAACGGCTAGTCGAGCATTTTGACGTTTTCCAGGCCAAAATATTGCTGCTTTGGCCGATAATACTACGTGGAAAAGGACAGCAAGGGAGAAGAGAAGAAAACGTAGGTGGCGAGAAGGGCCCATATGCCGATCTCACAAACCAGTGAAGCGAAGCAAATTCAGTCTGTCATTCGAGCAGAGGTTGCGTGAATAAAGCCATATGATTCACTTTGCATGGTTGGGTTTGATGCGTATTGATAATTGGTTAATACATGTACGTTGATGGGATTACTTTGTACTTCGAAGTACTTCTCAGCTAGGCTTTGTCAGCGAACCTGTAAAATAAAACACAACAAATCCGTGATTCATGAGATGGTGGGTGACATAGGATATTTCAGTTTATAATTTCTTGCTAAGGTGCAAAGGAATGAGTCGCAAAACACGAGGTTAAACGTTTGGTGGCGACGTTTCAGTTTATAATGAACTGACCCAAATTTACACGTTTGAACGAGTCAATCACTCTGTCAAACGGTTGATTTTCATGCTTCAAAGTATTAAGTTTACGGGGACCAGCTATATTTAATCACTTAGTCAGCAATATCATTATGTGTTGGGCAATGTCGTGCCTTCGCCCGGAACAGCTCTGGATCTAATTGTAGCTTGAGAGTTCAATGTTAGGTTCGTAATATTTAGAAGCAATTATCTGCAAAATTGATAAATGTTAGATATTTAGCAGGATATGTACAATGCAAAATTAAGAAATGTACAAGGACCAGAGAACTACGTTCATAACTGAAATTAAAATCTAAACAAAACCACAGCGGTTCCGCATCGAGTCCCATGCAGCACCAACACGAACACTTGATCCTTGCGATGATGCTCCGACAATAGCTACTG
The DNA here is from genome assembly GCA_002215365.1 of Phytophthora megakarya. Lineage (NCBI taxonomy): Eukaryota > Oomycota > Peronosporomycetes > Peronosporales > Peronosporaceae > Phytophthora > Phytophthora megakarya. The sequence continues at coordinate 4,577 of NBNE01001577.1, read as the reverse complement.
ATGTTACGCGCCTTCTTACCACCGCGTGTCTTGGACCATATATATCGCTCCTGCTTGCTTCACCACGTGCCGCTCGTCCATTCCTGAAGCTGCTTGCTAGCCTCCGTGATGTCTGGAGGACGCGCTTCCCCTCATCACTTGCTGGAGGCTCATCTTTCATGATCTGATTGTTGATATCGGGGTTTGATGAGATAGTGGAGCCGAGATCGGTTAGTGGTGTCGTCGGATACATCTCGGCGGCGCTCAACTCCGCCCCGCCCAAGGTGACCGATACACTTTTCGAAATCTTAAATATTGATATGTGAATCCTTGAATAATGAAATTGTGAAACCTTGAAATTAGAATATATTATTGACACCGAATATGTCATGTCTTGTAACCGACCGTTGCGCATAATGACCCATCGTTTTACATAGGGTTAGACGTTTCACATTACAATCGACGCTTTGTCTTTGGAGCGAAGCCAAAAGCTCATAATCACCCGTAGACTTAACATAAACCGTCCCTAGTGAAGGCATATCATCATTGATGGCTGGGAATAGTACTCACGAGTTTTCCGCGCCATCGAGGGCACGACAATCTACGTACAATTGCCATTCGTTGGAATTAGTGTCCAAATGGTGGCCGACAATGACGCAAACGCTCAATGCAATGTCCAATGTGGTTGCGTGAATACGTACTTCGGCGGTGTTACCGAGGTCGTGGTCGCAGTACGGCTTGAGACGGGACTCGTGTACCTCATACTCGGCTTCGTAAGCAGTTGTATGGTCAAGAAAACGTGTGATAGGACACGGTTCACGCGGAATGGTCCAGCCCAGCGTACTTGCAACTCGCTGCCTCGCATACGTGTGTCGACGCGCGACCACAGTACGTAGTCACCCTCAGCGAACTGACATCGCGTCCATTCCCACAGCCGATCACGTATGAACTGCGGTCTTCTTTATGGCGGACAACTTCTCAGTGCATGGCGGTTAAGTTGACCCGCAGGGTTCAAGCGGCGATGTCGCTGTAGTCAAGTAGATCGCCCGCAGCCGAGATGAGCCGCCGACGGCCACTGTGACGGTGTCGAGTAGGGATGGGGCTGGAAACCCAGCGAATAGCTCGATCGGAGCGCGACCACCAAGAGATACCATCTCGGTGTTCTTCAGGTTGCCTGAATCACTGGAAGAAGATAAACCCTGTTATGGGTATATAGCTTAAGTTCCAGGAGCAATACACGAAGAACTTGCAAGATGTCCCTGTTAACTTGTTCCACTGTCCCTTTAATCCATTGCGTCTAGACAGGAACAAACTTGCATGTAGCCTTCATGCGCTCCACGATCTCAGCTCCAACTACTGCATAAAAATTTGTCCCGTTATCGGATACCCACATATCGGGTAGTCCGAAATGCTTATGCCAGGCTAGAACGGCCTCGACAGTTGCATAACTCGTCGCCGAGTCGACGGCCACAAGCTCACAATAGTCGTTCAACTCGTCCTTAAGGGCCAATACATATTTGCTATCTTCGTAGGATTCACCCGGGTACAAGTAGTCGAGATGTTGACACGTGTTGCGTTTTGTAGCGGAAGGTGTTAACCCCCATGAACATGCCTCTACCTTACCACCTTTCAAATTCTTACATTGTCGCAGCAATATAGAAATCGTGCAGCTAGTGGCTTCACATTTGCAATCGAGAAGCGCCCAGCCAGCGACGCTAGGTGCTATGATGGCTTTGGGGTCCACGATGGGCCACTACCAGCGGGCGCTGCACGAGAACTCGGGTCTCCCTGGACATCCACAATTTTCCGCCCACCAAGAAAGCACTGTCTTCGTTAGCATGCACTGAAAATATGCTGATGAGCAAGCACTGCCTCAAGGGTTCGCCAAACAAAGTTGCTATCCTGTAGCGAACTCAAAGACTACACGTTCGTACTGTGGGTAGGACCGGTGACAGGCTCCCCATCACGTCTAGTGTCCTTGCCGTCTATATCATACCCGAGAAGGCGGAAGGATCACTGTCGTTATGTATGTGTGCGGGTTCCAGACCATCAGCGCCGCCATCAGCAGAATTGGCACCCCACTTAACGCAGCAATCTCAAGTGTTGTCGAGGCCCCGCTTTGGTGCCAGCGAGAGACAATGTCCGCCCGGTCACTGTCCTTGTCTTGGATATGTTCGCTTGCAAAGCGGACGCCTACGAAGTGAAGTACCCATGTCTGCAGCTTGCCGCGCAGGTGTGGCTTGATCGTGTCCGAGGCGAAAATATGGATTAGGGTTGTATAGTTATAGTAGAGCTCCAGTAAATAAGTCAGGTTACTGCATGCTCGAACAACGTGGTAGGCTTTATTTTCCACTATAGACCAGTTATCTTGGGTTCTGGGGGGGTGTACCCCCCAGAACCCTGCAGAATAAAAACAAATTCTGGTGATGATAAGAATCCGTGCGCTGTTGAGCTCGTCGCTGAGCATGCCTCCGCAAATATCTCTCTACCGATCCTACACAAATGTCAAATCAAAAAGCAGGTCCATTTTTATCTGGCCCGTGTTCAAACCATTAAAAAATTCCTGTCAGAATGTCTAGTCGGTCTGGTGAATGCTGAATACCAGCGTCATCAATAATTCCACACCAGACGACGGTCTTGGCAAACAACACGCACTACGTTAGAGCTTCCAAGCGTGCTGCACCACAGATATTTTGAGCAGTTTTACAATTCAGTGTACAGCGTTCTTAGCTAACAACAATATACCATTTATCCATATAAGCAAACCGCGGTACATCATTTCACGAAATCACTCCTGCATCTAGAGCTGGAAGTGTATCGCCGAGTCGCTGGCACCTTGTTGAACCCTAGTCGGCGTAAATACTCCCTTTTCCGTGCCAAAACTAAACAATTCTGGCTCGTTGTGACTAGCGGCAACTGCCAGAATCCCTTAACAATATCGAAGGGATCAAAGCCATACGCGGCTTTCACACTTTATGTCACTGTAGCAGGTTTGCCGTTGCCCCAGCGTGGGGCACGGTGAACTTGTTCGTCGGGCGATAGTCGATTGTTCATCGGTACTCGTAGATATGCCGTTTTTGACAGGACATGTGTACATGCCCAACGACTTGAGGGATTGCAGCTGATCAAACCGTTCCTCTACAATTCGAGCACGAAATTGCGTAGGAACGCACGGTGCAACACAAGGTACTTCCTTGTATCTGAACAGTATGGCTGGGTGTCGACATGGAGCTTCACCTTCAATGGGTCGACGTCAGCGAACGCAAATACAAGAGAACGGAACTTGCCCAGCAACGCCATTTCGAACCTTACGTTCGTTGCAGAATTCAATCATCATGTTGAGGAACACTTGGATTTGCTCTTTGTCGACCGTGAACACCAACCGAGGAGCTTCATTGATAATGGCATCGTAATCGGCGGCACCTACCTTATGCCCACCCGCCGACAGCTCATATATTCTGTCGATGTCAATGCTAATGGCATACATGGTTTTGCGACCAAGCATAAATACGTCCTCATATCCGTCCACGGCACGTTGGGGAGGTGAATCGGCCCAGGTGCCGTGTGACGGCAGATCATCTGTGCACCACCAGCAACCTGCACACGTACCGATGGGTCTAGCAAGTGCAGGTCGACAGTGCCAATTCCTCGCAGTTCATCGGTCCAAAAATGCGAGATAATATTACTATCGATTCTAGTATCCGGTCAAAATGGCACGTCAAGGGCGCCATTGATGCAGACGCGATGTCCTTCCCTAGCACGAACGCTACTGACAGTATTCGTAGTTTCTTCGTCCAGCATCCGCTTCGCCTGCACCGCTTACTTCTGCTTATCAGTCGCATAGGACCTATTTCTTGCCCAGTGAGAACCCTTATGGATAAGGCAACCCGACTGAGGTGGAACCAAAACCGCCTTTGATACTTCCGAGCGATCGGCTTTGCCACCACTGCCATTCTCCTGCTACTATCGGGTACTACTCGACTTTCTCTGACCACCTGATTTGCCTCTGGGGGCATCGTTTCACTTCAACTCAGACTGCATGGTGCGAAAATTTTGCTGACGTTTTGCCCTACGGACTATTAGATCGTAGAGTACAACATCACCTTGCATCCGCAATATCTCTCGTGAACCCGCAAGAAACTTAGTCACCGTCGATGGAGTAGTGTCAGAAAGCTGCAACTCGGTGGTTCGTAGCCTAAATCGACTCGAAATGGGCTCATCTGGATTGTGGTTTGATACTGTCTGTTGTACGCGATTTCCGCCAAAGCGAGATGTTTGTCCCAGTCATTCTGAAAACCGCTGACGTAGTGTCGAAGGTAGCTAGCAAGAATTGCATTGACCCTCTCCACTTGACCGTCGGTTCTTTGATGGTGGGCTGATGCCAGCTTCAACTTGGTGCCAACAATTTCAGCACACGCACTCCAGAACTTTGATATAAATTTTGAATCCCTGTCCGACACAATATCCACTGGAAACCCTTGTAATTTAACATAATGCTGAACAAACAATTCGGCGAGCTCTGGAGCTGTTATAGTTGTCACGGTCGGAATAAAATGCGCTCTTTTCGTTAGACGATCCACAATTACCAGGATAGTGTC
>NBNE01001576.1:0-11898 GCA_002215365.1 Phytophthora megakarya | reverse complement strand
TCGATACGAGTCCTGCAACCTACAACAGAGTTGAAATCAACCAACTCTGAGCTAACGTTGCTCTTGTATCCTCTTGTCATTAAATAGTCGGTGCAATGCTACGAAGTACATTGCACAGAGACGCTCAACCAAGTTGCAACGGCATGACACAGCAACCTCGCGCCGCCAGGAAATGATGATGCGAGAGATGCAAGACCGCCCAGTCTTCATTGCTCTTCCATTGAGAAGGATCTCCACGTCACTAGATAGAACACAGTCCAACATCAAACTACTCCACTATGAACGATACCAATGTGGATGACTGCTTGTAATAGATGATTAATCATAGCAAGTTGAAGCTACTGTCGTCTTGGCATTTCATTGGCTACTCCATCACCTGTCAAACATTATAGCATACTCTTGAATATGCAGTAACGTAGTTCCACCCTACTATTTAGCATACACCCGAATCCTTGGTTGGCACAGTCTGCAATTGCAGCCATTTTGGCAAGAAGTGACGTCTTGGTTGTTGCGTATCTGTCGCTATGAGCCGAGGACGAGGACGCGGTCGCGTACGCTTCGGTGGAAGTCGGGACTCGATGCTGGCCGACATTATGGACGAGACACGCGAGGATTTGGGGCTCTCACACACGCAGATGGAGCTGCTTCACGTATGTATCAATGTTAAATTGCTGCGTATTCTGCAATAACTGACGATTTATTGTTGCAACTACAGGCGGAAGCAGGCGCAGCTCTATATCCGCCAATGGAATTGCCGCAACCTGAAGCTCTGGCCGACCATGACGCGTATTTGATCCAAAGGCAGCGTATCGTGGCGCACAAACTGGAGAGTTTGTACCACCCGTGGGAAGCCGATCCGGCAGGGCTGAATGCTGGACGCAATGCATCTGATCCAGCAGCTTTCGTCCACGTGTCGGTGCCGGAGACCCAGAAAGCCAATGAAGTTTACGTGCCAGAGGAACTTCGTGCCAACACTCTCAGTGGATTGCGCACGCCGGCAACAGGCTCGACGAACCGTGGAATCATGCAACCACGTGCTTTCGAGAACGTTTTCAAGTCACTAGAAGCTCAGGAGAAGAAAATTGCAGCGGATAAGGCGAAGGCAGCAGAACAGGATGATGACGGTGACATGGATGACGCTGAAGAGGATCTGGGCGACGACATGAACGACTACACCTTCGACTACTACGACAGTGACGCTGTGAGCAACGAAGGAGACGAAGAGGTCTTCTTCTAGAGCTCGCAGTATGGATACAGGTTGAAGGTCCAGTCGAACGCGCAGACAATGGAGTACTCGAGCTCGTTATTTATTTGCCCACTCCATCGAAGCGTGCTTGGCTGCTGCTCTAGCTAGTACCAAGCCCACCACATAGACATCTTCCATAGTTCAAATACACACGATATACTTCCGTTGTACGAATACTACAGCCAACTTGATAACGGTAAAACATGTTAAAGCGGCCCCTACTGGTCAACGCTGCGAATTATCAGATGAAGTTGTGGGAATTTACTCGTGCTCTCCAGACAGCAGCGATGCGCTCAGTGGTGCCAGTCTGTTCTCATCCTGTGCGTCTTCCGCAACTACCGTATTGTCTGCTTCCGTAGTGCCATCACCGTTCAGTTCTGCGCTCTTCTGCGCCAGATTCGAGAGGGAATAGTTGTACATGACTGAATAGTTTGCAGGCGCAATAGGAAGCGGCTTTACCCGACGAATGAGCTCACCAGGGCGAGGACGCGTGCGTGGCCGACCTCGGGGTTTCCCTGTTCCACGTTGTTTCTTTTTCGCCATCTTGGCAGGACGTTCGCCATCTTCTTCCTCCTTCACCATCTGATCGTCACTAGTGTGGTCTTTCACCACTGCACCAGGGTTGGACAAGCCCGGCAACATACCAGGGAAGCCTGGAAGTAAAGGCATGGGAAGACCGTATCCCCACATCGGAAACTGCTGCTTCAGCGTCTTCTCCGCCTCCGCTTTCGCTCGCGCTGCTACGTCCTTCTTCGGCGGTCGACCGCGTTTGCGCTTGGGCAACTCGTCAATATTCAATGGCGCAGACGCTCCTGCCAGTATCCCAAAGCCGTCTGTGCCCACGAAAGGCGGTGTAAGACCCAAAGACTCAGCGGTTGCGGTCTGATACGCTGGAGACGCAGGGGTAGCAGCTTCTGCAGACTCCTCGGCTGCTGCAGCCTCGTCAGATGTTGTTGCGGCTTCAGCAGGCGTCGCTTCGGCCTCTTCAGACGTCGCAGTGGCGTTTCCTGCGCTGTCACTGACTGCTGCTGCACCCGACGCAGCCGCCAGCGCCTGTTGCTGCAGCGGAACCATCAGCGGGAACATGGGCATCATGAACAGCGCCAGTTGCTGCTGCTGCAAGGCTGCGAGTTCGCTGGGGCTCACGTTCTGGTTCGCCAGACTCTGCAGTTGCTGCTGCTGGAGCTGCAAAAGTTGCAACTGTTGCTGCTGGAGCTGCTGCTGGAGAAGCGCTTGCTGCTGCTGCGCCATGTCGCCGCTCTTGGACGCGTCCGCCTTGCCGTCGTCCGAGGGTGGCGTCATGCGTTCCGGTGTGTTGATACGTGAAGCTTGACTCAGCGAGTGGGGGGATTTCTTCCTCTCGTTGCGCGCCGTGCGGATTTAAATCCAATAATGAGTGGAGAAGCGTGGTGGGCCGCGATTCGTTCAAAATATGGAAAAACCTCGCTGGACCGGTTTGAAGGCGAGGTTTTATTGCAGGTATTTTAGGTTCTTCAAGCAGAAAGAGAAATGGGATTGGTTGAAACATGCGATTGTGGCGAATTCTGATTGACGGAATTTTGAACTGGCTTACGTGGAGCCGAATTTAAGACCGATTAGGTGGCTTGGAACGAGTAGTTTGGGTAGGATCGCGCGGTAAGTTGAAGTGGGAAGTACGATCCAACATTCATGCAACCTTAGTTGATCGGAAGCTACGTTATACATGGTCTTAGCTTTGTTCTTGTGGGCTGCTAAATCGTACGCACTTGGATAAATGCAATGCTAAAAGAATATTGCGTGGAGACTCTCCACTGAAGAGAGCTCAGCGGTCGTGACGTCGATAGAAGCGTAAGCGTAAGTGTAAGTACTTCTAGCACGTCACGACCATCGAGCATTCTCCACGCAATATTCTCTGAGCATTGCAATTATCCATTCTTGTTAAAATAACACTCGTACATCTTCTGGTGATCTGGGTGTGTGTCGATCAGCCAGCCTAATCACACTGGAAGCCTTTGCGAATGGTACTTTGTGAATGGCACTATTGAGTAGTAGAGTTGAGTCTTCATCGGAAAGGGTATCGAACGCGACCACGAAGCTGAGTAGGAAGGGATCACTACAAATTGTAGTCCACAACATGTCCACGTGAACGCTGTCGACAACACATTATCGGACTCACAAGGGTTGTTCGCGATATTCGACATTCTGACGAAACTGTGGGTCTATCAATCACTTCACCCAAGTACCAAGGCTTGCGAGATGCAGTCCACCGCAGTGCTGTACACAACCATTCGATACGGTACTACGAAATAGCGTTCATCGACGAAAAACTCCAGTTCTTCACCAAATACAGGGTTCGCCAGGGCCTTACTTCTCCACGTACTCATTTAACTGATACAACTTCAGTCCAGGATAGTAAGCATGTCTTGATGGAGTCTCTTCGGGCTGTTCGTCATTGTTGTATTTATTGCGAATGGAAATTTCTCCTGTTGTCGGTCCGGTAGATGTACAGGAATGTTCCACTTCAGCTTGCATCATTACATCATACCAATGCCAAACATTTATTGGCGTCCGCACTTGCTTTTGCACTGCTCGTGCATTAGAGGGTGAGGTTGCTGAGTGATTCTGTAACCGCCTGAACAGCGTGCGTACTGCTTGTATCCAGCTGAACGCCCATTACGCGCTTAGATATTCCCAGCATAAAATCACCAACATACACGCGCGTGCTGTCGAAGTAGCGGCAAACCCACGTCGTCATCTGCAACTGACGAGTTGACGTCTCCTTAGGCTTAATCTGCTTGAGCGATTGTGCTTTTTCGTGACTGTATACCATGCACTTGCGGATCAAAGCTGCACCAGAGCGAGCCTTTTTGCGACGTCGATCAGTCGTATCAGTTGCATCACCCGAATCTACAACACCCAGAGCTCTTTCTAGCCGAGTCTCGTCATACTCCAGTAACGGGACCACCAAGTTGACAAAGTCCAGCATAAGCTCAATCTGCGCTGCCACGATACGTTCAATGGTACCTGCATTCCCAGCGTTTCCATCAACACTACTTGCCTCGCTCAGAACCTCAATTTCTCGTGCCACCTCCTCCACAGTCGAGCTAAAGCGCACCTGTACTTCGTTTGAGAACGCATCGTCTCCACCATATAGAACGTCATTCGAATCAACTCCATCAAGACGCCCTGGGAGTGATCTCTGCCCCCATAAAGCATACAGTTGAACAAGCATGAGCTGGACCCGTACACGGGCGACACCGGCTTGGATTCGATGAGATAGTGAGGACGCACTGGGTGACACCCACTCCAGACGCTCTAGTACTGCTTTGCGCAGCGCAGATACAAAATAGAATGCATTTTCGTCGTTCAGCGATGGAGCATAAACTAACACGTTCATCAAATGAGCGATCATTTCGACGACCCTGTCAACGGTATTGCTAGTATTGCTGATGCCCACCGCCCCAAACAACCCGATGGCAACAGTACGCTTTGACATATAAAACGCGTTTGTACTCGATTCTTCATCAGCATGGCTGGACGATTGAATTACGCTTGGGTCAAGATCTGCAAAGAGCACAATTGCTGCTTTTACCAACGCGTCCATCTGTGGGATGCAGTTTGTCACCAACGCAACATTTGCCGCCGATACCATGAGCTGCAGCTTTTCAAGCGGAGACTCTATCGATGGAATCGTGATATGTGCGAATGCCAAACAGGACTGAATAAAATTCCGCCGCACAAGAGCACGCTTCTTGCGCCCGTTCAGTGACGTTACACCAGCTCCAATGCGCTTGTGGACGTACATCGCTAATCGAAGGACCATTGTAGACAGCAACACCTTGATTGGTTCTAGTTTGTAGAACGCACGACGACACTCTGTGTAAAGCATAAGCAAAGCCTCTTGTTCTTCATCTTGTGCGCGGTCGCTCGCAGTTCCAGTGTTGTTCACATATCCAAGCCGAGTGATGAATGCCGATATATCGCGGTTAGCTTTAGCCCGTTCAGACGCAGTACTGAGAGAGTCAAGAGCATCATGCACGCGACAGCATACAACCAATAGAGTGTGTGCCACGGCAGCTTCTGGGCCCACGACGTGGAGACGCAAAGTGCCGAACTGATTCGACGATTTTTTCATGCTCCCTCCAACAAAAGCTCGCAACACTTTCTTCGCTACGTCCACACTCGATTCCTGCTTAAACATACCCATGACAGCCTAAAGTTCTGGGTTAGTGCATAGCGCGTGATGTTTGTTTGGTGGATACTCACCAAGAAAGAGGTAGATGGGATAAGCTTCGAGAAAAACTCATAATGCTGCTTGGCGCCAAAGACTACGTTTTCGATGAGAGCACCGAGTAGATTATACATTTTTGCCGTGAGATCCTCTGGTGTTGCTGCGTTCAGGTGGCGCACGACATCCTTCAGTAGGATAAGAGCCTCTCGATACTACCGTGATCAAACAAAACATTATCATCAGCATTAGCACTTGCACGAGCCCCCGTCAACTAAAAACGATTTGTGTACCGAGAAATGAGCTACAATGAGCTTCATGTACGCTGCCGCACACTCCATATACTGCGTGATGTCTTCTTGCACAGTAATGGATGACCACGAGTCATTCAAAAACTGAAGTTTTCCACCGGGCTCGTTTTCCGCGACGACGGGTACATTACTGAGTTGGACTGCCACAAGGCTGTAAAGATGGCACTTGGAAACAAGCGATGGAGACGCTGTACGAATCAGATCCAACATTTCAGTGGGTGCAGAGGCATAAAATCGAGCACTAAAACACTCGCACAAGTGCTTCAGGACCATTGAGCTGTCAGAATATTCTTGATAGTGCGCCAGCAGCGTATCGAAGGTGTCTTGCGTGGCTCCAGGGGCCGCACATTTAACGAGCCATTCCACAGCAGGTGAATGCAGCGCCAGATAGTCATCTTGTTCTATTCTATGAGTAAGCAACCACTGCTCAAGCTTGTTTTGGCGAAACCAGTCGAATGCGTAAAAGTAGTCGAACAAGCTGCTGCTCACAACGGTTGTCTGTTCTGCTGGGGAGGTGGTGCCCAGCAGCTCGGAACTGGTTAACGCGAGATAGAGACGCACGTACAACGCGACCATCGGTTCTCCAATACCTCTAGCGAAACCAGTCGAATGCGTAAAAGTAGTCGAACAAGCTGCTGCTCACTACGGTTGTTTGCTCTGCTGGGGAGGTGGTGCCCAGCAGCTCGGAACTTGTTAACGCGAGATAAAGACGCACGTACAACGCGACCATCGGTTCTCCAATACCTCTAAACAATGTGCAAAATAAGACAGCGTTAGAAGTATACATCCCGAAGACAATGTCGATTACACAAATTTACATACTTGATCATGTTTGATAGGCGTGCTACAATTTGAGGATACTCGCCATCACACAGAAAACGATAGCATCCAAGCAGTGCAATTTCAATATAACTGGTCAACAACAACCAATCGTCAAACAACGAATACCAGTAAAAACTAACCTCCATGACAAGAACGTACATTCGTGGAAGAAGTTCTCGAATACAAGCCGTCTTGTAAAACCAGTTGCGACACGTCTCCGTGGCTTGCACATTGATGTCAGAGCTCATAAAATTCTCTCCTAGCGGCTCAGGAAGTGGTTGGCCACTCTCATCCTCAGATGCTCGTGTGTGGATACGCTCAAACACGAGCTTGCCAAACGCATCCAATACTTCACTTATCAGCACAAACACACAGGGGTACAATTGCGGCGCCGTATCGGTGTCCGATAGCAATTTCACACACTTGATAGCAATGCGGAGCGCCTCCACTTTATGATTTTGCTCCCAACTGGCAATCAATCTCTTCTCCATCTCCTTCACCTTGGCCACGTACTGACTTTGCGAGATTTCAATTGTTTGTTCACTTTTGTCGGATGAAGCATCATTATTATCAGCATTCCGTTCCAATTGCTCCAGTCGAGCGCGGGTTTTCTTGATTACCGACGCTTCCGTAGCATCGTCTGCCTTCTGATAGTCACTCTTGGGAGCGAAGGAGATCTCGTTCTCGAGGTCGTTCACTTCGAGCATATTCGCTTTGATCTTGAATGTGTGGTCTGCATACTTGGCCAGCAGTCGATCCGTGTGTTGTTTCCACTTGGCTTTAACTGTATCCGACGCTGCAGCAACTTTAGTCTGTTTTCTATCGTCTGTAGCGTCGTTTAACGTTGATTTTGCTTCTAATTCTGCTGTGTTCATGCCGCCAAACACTCCCAACGGGTCCACGTCCCCATCCTGCAGTACCACAAGCTCCGGAGACACGCCACCACTTCGTTTGGAGAAGGAATCGCCAAGTGACGAAGCCCCGGAGCTGAGCGGAGGGTTCACAACGGCTGCAGACTCCGACTTCCAGGGTTTTGTCTGGTTTAGATCGGAAAAAAGAGCCAACGGATGCGTTTCCTTCGTTGTAAGTGGAAGTGGAGCTAGACCGTAACGTGAGCGCGGTGTTTGTCGTTCTCCTATGCGCCACTTGATCGCTGGTGTCGCGACGGAAGGCGCTCGCTCCGTCGAAGTCATCGTCATCTTCTACTTCTGAGAATGGATCCACTCGCACTTATTGAGATAAATGAAATTCTCTGATTGGATATAAAATATCATTTTCAGCCAATTGTAGAATTGCATTTGAACGTTTGAGTGCGCGCCAAGCATCTGGAGGATAAGCGGAAGGACGACTTTGACTACACTTCATCGTCGCTTGGAAGCCGCCCCCCACCCTGCAAACAGGTAATACCCGTGTTATTATGAGTGCATTTAGGTGACGAGATGAAGGCGCGTGTAATAAACGGTCTACGCGTTTCCAATTCGCCGTAGAAGCTGAGGAATTCAACGTTGAAACTGACTTATGACTGTGATGTACTGACAGTTTATAGGACCAAGCTCGAGGATGTTTGGAGCTACAGCAGGAGCGACACAGCCAGCAGCTGGTGGCTTCAACTTCGGAGGTGCGGCCGCGGCACCCGCTGCACCTGCTGCCTCTGGCGGCTTCAGCTTTGGCGCGACGCCGGCGGCCCCAGCAGCAGGAGGATTCAATTTTGGAGGGACTGCTGCGACTGCAGCCCCTGCAGCAGCACCAGCAGCAGGAGGATTCAACTTCGGTGGAACGGCTCCGGCTGCTGCTCCCGCTGCAGGATCAACAGGCTTCAGCTTCGGTGCCACACCAGCGACGAGTACGGCGGCAGCTCCTGCTGCTTCTAGTGGTTTCTCGTTTGGGGCTGCACCTGCTGCAGCCCCTGCTGCTGCTAGTACAGGATTTAGTTTTGGAGGGACCAGTGCAGCTCCAGCGGCTAGCAGCGGCTTCAGCTTTGGAGGGACGACTGCGACGCCTGCTGCTGCTAGCACGGGATTTAGCTTCGGCGGCGCTGCACCAGCTGCTAGTTCGACGTCGTCTTTTGGGTTTGGTGGCACTACAGCGGCGAAACCGTCCATGTTTGGCCAGACTCCTGCTGCGAGTACGACGACGACTGGATTTGGATTTGGAGCTAAGCCGGCGGCTACAGGTACTGGATTTGGATTCGGCACAGGAGCTAGCACCGGTACGAGCGCTTTCGGCACGACTGGTACTACAGGTTCGTCACTGTTCGGTGGTGGTGGTTTTGGCACTGCAGCTACTACACCTGGTGCAGCGCCTTCTGCATTTGGCGCAGCTCCTGCCGCCTCCACAGCTCCAGCTCCGATCATCCTCGGTGCGGATGCATCAGTTGCTCAATTAAACACAGTCAAGTCAGCATACCAGGACCCAGCACAGTCACGCTTCAAGTTCCTCATGTACAACACTGTTGATCCAACGCAGCGACACATGTACGTTCGACCCCCACACATTAGCGAGCGCTTGTGGAATCAAGCCGAACTGGACAACCCGGACCCTCTCAACTGCGCACCCGTTCCTATCCTCGGCTTTGATAACCTGCTCAAGCGTATTAAGGCACAACAAGACCATGCAGAGAAGTACAACAAGTACACGGATGACCTGCGTGCACAACTCAGCGAGATGGATAAATACACACGCGCGACTGAGGAGAAGCTCGAGAAGTGCCGCCACGAGCACGTACAGCTCTTCCACGCTCTAGTGAAAGTTATGCGAGACATCGAGTTGTTGCAGAACTACGGCAAACCGCTTCAACGCGAAGAGATGCAACTAGCGTACGTTGCTGTCCGTCCAGTTGCCTTGTCATCCTGATACTAACGTTGCGTTTATCTTGTGTTATTGCAGAATGTCGTTGAAGAAGCTTCAAACGTTGTTGGACTCACCTGGTCAATACAAGGCACGACTAAATGACGCTGTCTCGCTCCAGCGTGTTCAGAAGGAAGCACCGCCTCCTCCGACAAGCCAACTCAGTCCGCAGGATCTGCAGCGACTCTATGAGGTTCGTAGTGGGTTCGTAGTGGTGCTATTTTGCTGCGAGATGCCTAGTCTGACGCAGTTTTACGTCTTGTGTATCAATCAGTTCATGGATAAGCAGCGACAGGGTCTCGAACACTTGACCACTATGATTAACGACGACCTCGCGGACATTCAGCTCATTAAGGAAACGTGGCGGCGATAGACCACACGAACGTAGCTGCTGCATCTGTCTGATCAGTGACGAATGAAGAGATGCAATTCTACAATTGACAGAAGAATGCAACAGCACTGGAGACAGCAGCACAAAGTTATCAAATGAGTTTCTTTGTTTTTTTTCTGAATTTGCACTGCACTACTGCAAGCCAATGTTGCAGCTACGAGTTGTTGATCTAGTGGTACGGGTCCACGTCGCCGTACGTCTCAATGACCAGCGGGGCCTCGTCGAACTGGTGAACAGGAGGGGGCGACGACAGGCACCACTCGAGCGTCTGGTGCACCTCGGGGATCACGACCTGGGCGTCCTCCGTGGGCTCGTTGCGGATGGGCACTCCGTGCACCTTGCCGTCAGTGGAGAAACGGGCGACGGCGGGGCGGATAGCAGCCGTGGTGTTGACTGTAAGAGAGAGGGAGGAACGTGAGTAAAATGCTCGGATCTCGGTCAATTCGGCACGTTTTCACACGGGAAGAGCGTGCACAGAGAGAAGAGAGAGAGGAGGACACATACCGGCCTTGAGGGCACGCATAGACTGGCGGATGAGGCTCATTATGACGAGTAAGGGGCTACCGGAAGGGTTTCTTGATCCGAAGGAGCTCTTTGAGGACTGCGTCTGGAGTGGTGGCAACAAGACCCCCGAACACAAAGACAAGAGTTTTTGTGCGGAGGAGGGCACGTCCCTTATGTTGCAACTGAAGTGGCGTTATGTGAGACTTTGTAAGCGATCTGGTGGTCTTTCCACCCCCTCTTTCAGCAACTGCTTAAGTATTCGGGGACAGCAGTGCCCAGTCGGTGGCGTGAAGAGATCTGCCACCGAAATGATGCAAACTTGGCGTTGAAGCTGCAACACTTTGTTGCGAGCTTTCGAGTTGAGGCTGTTGCCAACTCCAAAGCAAATTGAGGAATGGCAGAGAGAAGAGAAGGCAGTGTGATTCCTCGCCACGGAAAGCCCCGTACGTGGCATTGCCGCGGGATTTGACGTAAATGGAGACAGCGGCTGCACTGCGATTGTTGAATGGCGCAGGCTCTTATGCTGTGCTTGTCAGGTACATGGAGCGCTGTCAGTCCGCATCTTACATTTTGGCTGGAATTGCTGGATTGGTGGCTGGAATCGACACGCTGCATTGCCTACGTATTGCCTACGTAGAAACGCACTCTGATTTAAGGTATCCATTGACGTGATGTAGCCATTTTTCAGAAAATCGCAATAGCTAGCTGAACAACTCTACTTCGATCACGGTAAGCTTCAAGTTCATTATTTTCCTTCTCGGCGATAAAGACTGCGATGACGGGGACAGCCAGAACCAATGTATGCTTACTCGGCTGGTGTGCGATTTGAAAATGAACAAGACTTTATGTTGTGTCATCGCTTATCCTGAGGCGGAGGTTGAGCCGTCAATGAAGAATATTTCATATTGTATCGAATGGCTGTGTACGACAATGAGATAGTTGTGGGCTACATCACGCAAAGCCTTGGTAATGAGATGAAGTGGTTCAGAAACGGACAGTTCTACACGTTTTCGATCGGAGCACAGGCGAACCGAACCGACTATCAGAATGCCGAATATCGTTGTGGGCCGATATCCTCTCTGATTAAGACTCTACTCTACGCGCTCGATACCAAGAATGGAGATACCGAATTGGAGCTATAGCGAGTTTTTTTGGAACAGCAGAATTCACAGTTGCTATGCAAAAGTTGAGTGTTTCCTAAGTTCGCTTTTGGAGAAGCTTTCAATGAAGATGAAGTAGACGATCGGGGGGTCAACAGGAGATCTCCATTCCATACAATTGCTCAGCAATTGTGCGGAATGAAGTTCTGATGTTGCAGATGATGACACGAGGAGGCTAGTGCCCCAGTAACTGCCCCATCGCGCCACCAAATGTGTCAACTTCAACCTGCGACCTTTCAAGATCAAAGGGCATACAAGCGTCAAGTCATCGTCCGTTATGTCCGTTATTTGTTCTGATAACGGACGCCTCCTGCCAGTAGATGTGCCAAAACTTCTCCGCCAGTCCACAGCTCAAGCTTCTGCTCATTCCCCAATTTCCAGCAGGCAGCTCAAGTTCCTCTCCAAGCTCC
>NBNE01001575.1:0-11902 GCA_002215365.1 Phytophthora megakarya | reverse complement strand
TTGGTACCGGAGATATTCACAATTGTATTGACCGACCGAAGAATTAGTGGGTCAATCATGTTTTCTGTCTGGCGTCGTATACGATCACGAGGACCTTCCACAAAATCGATCTTGGCGGTGGAATGTTGCATTATCAAACGTGACGGACAACCGTAAGCAATAGTCTTGCTTTCCTCCAGTGCATTTCCCTTCTTCTTCAAAACCGGCATTGCTTGGGTTAACGTGTCTGTGGACAACTTGATAGCAAACCTTCAGCAACCAAGGTTATCGGTCAAGTTTAATAATTTAATAATGCAACACTCGATTGCCATAAGAAAAAGACAAGTGCCCCTAATTTCAGAGGGGTATGACTCGATACCCACATAAACTTCTGTAAAACAGACGCATCAGGATTTATGGTGACGTGCTGACTGCGAAAGAGACAATTTGGTTCCCGGAAACACGTATTCGGCATAAACCACTTACCCCGTTGCTGGCTTTGTGGTGTTTCTTGCGATACCGGTGACAGTGTTTGGTATTACTAAAATGGGTAGCTACAGGACCAGGAGAAGGGACAGTATTATTGAAACCGGGCAAAATACGAACATTGAAGACCTTTCATTTTGTCGCATGTCGCTACTGTCATAACTGTAAATATCAAAATACGAACATTGAAGACCTTTCATTTTGTCGCATGTCGCTACTGTCATAACTGTAAATACTGGGTGACTGGTATCCGGGGATACTGTTATAACTGGATACGGATAATTACTATGTTATACGCGATTCCCAACCACCAAATGTAGGGACTGTAAATCACGAGTTCACTGCGACAGGTGTAGAACCCCTAGTCGATATATGTTTATACTTCTTTCATATAGAAAGTCAACTCTGTATAGAACCAACGACTCTATTATCGCGTGCAGAAACGGTATCCGAGCATATAATTTTATCGTGTACAATATGATCAGAAGGCCCAAGAGTTTCCTCCAGTGCATTTCTCGTCCTCTGCCAAATCGGCATTGGTTGGATTAACGCGTCTGTGGACAAGTTGATAGCGCGTTTGGTTGAACTTGTTTTATCGTATCTGCCAGAAAACTCACCGCCGTCAGCAACCACCTGTTTCATTCTTCAGCTCTGATGCTGCCGCCATATCGGGGGAAGAAGACGTTCACACCCTGCAAGCAAAACGTCAGAGAACTCTATTGTGTCTATTTTGTTTTTTCTTTTACACGCGTTGGCGTTTTACCTTTTCGGCGTAGAGTGGTTGTACTGTCTTCCACGCCCTCTTCGTCTGTCTTATGATACATTTAGCCAGCGTGGTAACGTCCTCGGGATTAGCGACAGTCTTGGTACCGGAGATATTCACAATTGCATTGACCGACCGAAGAATTAGTGGGTCAATCATGTTTTCTGTCTGGCGTCGTATACGATCACGAGGACCTTCCACAAAATCGATCTTGGCGGTGGAATGTTGCATTATCAAACGTGACGGACAACCGTAAGCAATAGTCTTGCTTTCCTCCAGTGCATTTCCCTTCTTCTTCAAAACCGGCATTGCTTGGGTTAACGTGTCTGTGGACAACTTGATAGCAAACCTTCAGCAACCAAGGTTATCGGTCAAGTTTAATAATTTAATAATGCAACACTCGATTGCCATAAGAAAAAGACAAGTGCCCCTAATTTCAGAGCGTTTATATATATAGGCGAAAGATTCCCATCTAAGGGAGAATAGGCCACTGCCGTTGGGGTTGCAGGCGCGACCATTGTCTGTTGATAGACGCTTCACAATTGTATCCAACACAACGGAAACCTGTCTTGCTGCTGCTTCGTGGCCCAGTCGGTACTACGCCGGCCCAAGCACGCTGTTTTTGAATACATGCCAAACTCTGAGATGTTGGAGAAGTACAAATTTCTCAATATCTATTAAGTTTAATGACTGTTGTCATAGTATTTCATCTCTCTATATATAGGTTAGTTGACTGATTAGTCAATATGTTCGAAATGAATGTATCGGTATATCTACTAATTGCCAACGGCGCTCAGCGTTTGCACCTCTACTCGATGTGCACCGCCACCGACTACAAGCTCGATATTAAGCAGCAGTTTCCTGGAGCGAAATATACTAACTACACAACAGGCCATTCCCAAATACCGTAAAAAGCGGTCTGACGTGATGGCAAGTTAGGGTTTGCTCATTTCTGTCAAATTATGTATATACTTGCAGGTTTTCGTTATATAACATATATATGTTGTATGCTTGTAAGATGTTGCGAATTTGTTCTCACATTCAATCTCTATCCTGTGTGAGGTGGGGGCATATGAGATTATATTCTACGTGAGTGACTCCGACATGTGGGGCTGTCGTCAAGATGACACGAACGGCCGTTTATATAGACATGGACGGAAGCATCGTGATCGATTTTGCGGGATTGTGACAGTCTACGGCGTGTATCGTAAAATTGGACATTTTCGAATTTTATGACGTTGTACTTAAAAGTGCGCATTTGTGTAGAAAGCGTGACTTATTCATCTCGAACGTCTATATTCCTCTCCGCGTCAGTTACCGTTGAGAAGTTGATCCTTTTGCTCGAATTTACAGATGTATCTATTAGCCATGTTCCTTAAGCAGTATTAAACCCTATATTTGTTGCTCCAACCATCCAGTACACGGTAGAAAAAAACTGTCATTCTACGGGAATACTTGGAATGCAACGGTTCGTCTTGTGGAATGTCACGTGGATTTACAGTATCTTTACATAATTTCTCTGCAGGAGCGGACACCTTAAGTTGATGAATTTAGTCCGCTACTCCCTTTGATCAACTTAAACACAAAGGATGTAGCTAGTTCAGTATAGGTTGTAGTATGATTTCGGCAGTCACGTAGTGTTCCTACCCCGTGTGTAACAGGAATATACCAGCAAATGGATGGCTCCGTGTTAAAAGCATTCATGAACCTAATCACATTTTTATATTACGTATACTGGTATTGTCACATTCTTACGTTTTGCTGTATGTTGAAAGAATACCTATCTCTAGTTGAGCCATTTCTCTCTGCAAATCTGCTCCAGCAGCGAGCAATTATGTCACGGAATTCGGCTGAAGCCTTAGACGAGATTCCTGTCGAACTTATTGTTAAATGTTTAGCCGCGCCTGCTTCAATCCTGATAAGCTCTCGTTTCAGAATGCCCACGTTCAGGTTAACGGCTAGATTTGCTTCACGTATATCTGATGAATACAAGTTACGTTCATCAACATATTAATCGTGAACTTATCCGAGCAGGGGCACATCGCTATGAACATTGTGTGAGCTTTATCACTTTTGAAGAGATGTTACACTCCATCCATTTCAGAGACTACAATATTGGCTCTAGCAATATCCATCCATGAGACTCATCTAGACGATATTTGCGCTTACAACACAACTTTTGGAATACCACGACTTGTACATCGAATTTGAAGTTCTAGGACCGCTCATGAATTAGCTGAAAGTTGTCGTAGGACCAATATCGGCGTTGTGTAATACAGACAGTTTTCTTAGTTTCCCCTTCCGTGCGTATACTGTCACAAAACTGTAACCTCGTTGCTGCTGTCGATTCGCCCATGTCATACCCACGTCATTTATAATACTCAATTCGATGTTCCGAGTAATATTGTTGACGGTCCTACCATGGACTCCTGTTAAGTAGTCAACAACTTCTGGAGCTGATAACGCAACAATTTTTCAATCATGTACTCAACTGCCACCCTATTACCCAACACTGTTACCCTCGTGGCATTAGTGCTGCTCGTGAGGGTGATAATATTTGGTCCAAGCAAAGCGGAGTCTTGAATGGCTATCGTAGTATATCGTAGTAAGAATAATAGCTGCTGGTGACTAGGTTGCGTCTAGGGTTATCTTGAGTAGGAAAACCACCGTCTGCTATGCCGAGGAGGTGAGCATCACGGGCGCCTTATGTCATTTGTTGTCATTTCTTTCTTAGCGGTTTATAGCCAACGTTCCGTTGTAATTAATTCGGATTCTCCAGCTAATTATCTGTTGTGAAATGTACAATTTCGGAGATACGCCTGGCTGTAATAAGTATGTCTTCCAGAAGTATACGGTATTGTAAATATATAGACCTCCTCGGTATTCCCATTTCAGCTCGGAGAGTACAGAAATGCGTTGAATCAGGAAGTAGATATGGTACACATTACTTACTACGCTATTAAATTTTACTCAATTGCGCAATCTCTACCGAGGACTCTCCGTGGTGATTCGTGTACGTTGCACTAAGACTGGAGGCTGACGATACGTGGATCACGAAACATGGTACTACATCAAATTTTAGGATAAACTTGTAGACCAACTCACTTTAATCGACAGCGAAAGAGGAACAATTCTCCAGATATAGAGTTTGTATACATATAAACTGAGATGTAAATATAGAGGATTAAAGTATTTCTACAAGGGAGTCCGTCTGACATAAAGACAAAATCTCTTTGTTTAAGCAATGCCCTTCGACCATTCTCGTTATGGTATTGAATTGACCACCCTCGAAAAAGAAGACATGAGCTTCTCCGCAGGCTATATTGAGACTTTAGACACAATAATAGTGATGGTGCATGCTTAATGCACTTACATTTTAGTCTGTCACAATACCCGTTGAAGATAGTTTGAATACATGAAAATAAAGCCACGGGCGATGTATTTACTTGATGTGTACCACTTATAGCTGTTAAAGTTAAACGTGGTTAGCTGTTAAAGAATTGCTCCCAAATGAATAGTATTGAAATCAAATGAGTCTAGAGAATATGTGGCCGACCAGAAAAAGCAGGTACAGCTTTTAGTTTTTAATGATCCTACCGAGTGCTTTTAGGAGATGGTGCCAGAAAGGTCAGTTGAAAAACTCAAAAACAGTTCTCTTACTTCCTTACCGTACTCGGTGGAGAAATGCATTAACCTAAGTTAAACCACTCCCTGAGCCTAGGAAAACATCTATAAAACAACCTCCGTTCATGGCTTATACAACTATTTTCTATTTTTACTCTGATCCTTGTACTTGTCGATCTTCATCTCATTGCTCCGTCCGCTATTATTTAGGTTTAAACGCGACAGCCCCAATCATGAGTTAAAATCGAGTTCAAATGCTGCCCATAATTTGTTTCAATTATTTGACACGAAAATCCCATTTATTCAAATGACCCCAAAAATAACTGGTTAACGTATGTAATTCGAGTTTTGGCGCGATAAACAATAATCCTAACGCAGTAAGTGCGCTTGCAAGCACAATCATGTCAAACAATAATCATAACACAGTAAAACTGGATGACCAACGTTGTAAATCTAACCATAATGCTCGGCTTACTGTAGATCGTGATATCATCTCATTATTACCTGAGTTGTTTTGGTGTCGACCTAATACACATATCATTCTTACTAAAAACGTTGTATAAATTCCTCTTACGGCTGTGACGGGTGTGTACACTCGGTTAAAAATTGTTAAATTCCGTCGTTCATGATGTATCGCTATTTATCATACAAAGAAAACCATCACAATCGCTCATTTATCGATAAGACACTGTAGGTTTTTGCTGCAATCAGACCGAACTCCGTCTACTTTCTTCAACACATCTCCATTCATCATGTTTGCTCCCGATGTTGTAGTTGATCCTCAACTGCAATAACTGTCACTTGTTTTATATTGATTTCATTTTATTCTCCGGTTCGATCTCCGGTTCAGTTAACTGGAACCGCTATCGATGCCTAAACTATCGATATAAGATTCGCGAAAAGCACAAGCAAGAAACTTCAATACTTAGTTTAAGAGCTGGCCTACCTAGTCAAAGGGTATGTTGTATTGTGCGTTTCTCTTTTTTTGGCTGATCAGCCTTAAAAAAGTATGTTTTTGTAAATCGGACTTACGGTGATAGCTAAACTTTATCAAGACGTTTAGGCAATAAAGCAAATAATTGCTCGATTGTACCAGTTGTACCAATTTAACTATTATTGCTTGAAATGACTGGTGTAGCAGGGTATATTCTCGTCAAACCCCCGATTATGGACGTATCAAACGGCATTCGGGCTTTTTCATCAGCATAGATAGTCATCAAGCCCTTGTGTTTATCAAAACATGACTTCGTATGAAGTGGTGCAGCATAGTCCTGATGTATGTATACGATGTGCAACTAGGTGTCATTTCAAGTGTCCTAGGAGTCTCCAAAAGGAGTCTTACTCGTTGGTACCTTAGGTTCAATGAGACTGGCAATGTTGACAAGAAAGCAAGTAGTGAAAAGAGCTCGAAGTGGACCCAATATGTGTGTGTTTGTTACGGAGTTTGTAAAGAATCATCCATGCTGTTATTTTGAAGAGCTACGCACTGAGCTCGTACAGCATTTTGATATGCGGCATAACGTATCTAATGCTACCATATGCCGCGCTCTAAATTTGATCTTGGCGGTTCTAACGAAAAGAGCCACCGAATTCTTGCCTTGTGAGCGTGACGAGTTTGTTCGCCGACTTACTCTCTATTATCGTGAACCCGATCAACTCGTGTTTGTTGATGAGACTTCCAAGGACGGATGGTATGGTGATTAAACTTATCTTTTTTCATTTTTTCTTATTATTATTCTATTGTTTACAGGTCAATGTTTCGAAAACACGACTGGGCAGCTCGCAACACTCCTGCAAAAGTATAAGTGCCATCCGGGCGAGGGGAGCGCGTTTCCACTCTTGCTGCCATGGACACTACTGGCTTTTTTCGTGGGGTACAGTCGAAGATACTTTCACCCGCTCCAACTTTCATTCCGTCTTCATGAACGAAATTGCTCCTTACCTAAATCCATGGCCGTTACCTCGATCTATCGTGATCATCGATAACGACAAGATACACATGTACCAGGAATTACATGCGCTAGTTCATGCTACCGGTGCTCTGCTATTTTTTCTTCCGCCATATTCACCTGATCTCAACCCCATCGAAGTCGGATTCCCCTTTCTAAAACGCTCGATCCAACGCCACGCGAATATGACTTTTCGCGAGTCTCTGCGAGCTGGACTGAAGATTGCAGTGCATTATTGCACCAAGAAAAGGGGTGAATTTGTATGGCCATTACGGATACTACTATAACCAAATACAGCTTCCTAGTTTGTAGTTTCTCTAGATTTGTGCGTCCAATGCATGTTTAGCATCTGCAATGTCCACAGTAGGATCAGGGACGTCAAGTTCTGGCGAGGATCGGTATGGTGGACGCAAACTGTAGGGTGGGTGCCCGCGTGCTTTACGTAAGCCGTTGATTTTAGAAACATGGGTACCGGTGTGCCATGCACCTGCACAGGTACCAAACGGTAGGTCTCATCGCAAACTTCCTGGTGATCAGCTTGTTCCACTTCCATTGCTCGCTCTTGTTGATCAATGTATTGAAGCTGTCTCATAGTAGTGTTGTTAGGAATCTGGACAGGTGCATCATCTGGTAGGTGTGTCTGACTAACGGCAGCGTAGCGTTGTGAGACAGCACCACCATCAATGCTCCTGCATGTAGGTGGCAACCCGTGGCAGCTGCTCCTGAATGCGATTGTCAGTGGCACGTCGATGCGATGTCAACCGTTGTGCTCGAGGTAGACGCACATAGACGAACAATTCCAGTACAAATGCTGCGTGGCCATGCTTTCTTAGCCGGGCCTTGTACCAAATAGCTGTAAACTGAGTCTTCATTTCAGCAGAATCTGTAGGAACCAGAATGTAATCCTTTTGAGGCGCATGGTTCGTCCCCTTCACGTACACAGAAAGGAAGTCGTCCCACATGAGGCCCACGGTGGTCCCGAACACTCTCTTGATGTGAGCCAGCAGAATGTCGTATCCATCGGCCACCAGAAACGTGAAGTTATGGCCAGGTACTTTATCTCGACAAGGCGTCAGCGCTTCACCAGATTTCACGCATAACCGACAGTTCAATTCTGGTGGGAGAGGTGTTGATAGTTCCATTGTACTACAACGCTAGTCTGCAATATATAAGCACAGGAATTGTTAGTGAATTTCGATGCCTTCCAGGAGTTCTAGATAGATTCTTACATATTTTCAATTTTCACGGTGACCGTATCGGAGGGTGCTGCTTCTCTACCAGCACCTGTATTACAATAAACAACGTTAGTTAACATGTCGTGTCGTAAAATATGCCAGCATGGCGAACATTAGAGTAGAGCTTACCGCGACAACCAAACCACTAGCTGCTCTCCTTCTTGATAGTCCTGCCTTGATTTAGTAGGTCCGCTGGCCCACCTGCGGTAGAATATAACATAACAGTTACATTGAAATCCTTTAATTTGTACAGTCTGCTTCAAACAAAGGGCAGCATGCCGCCTCGTACCTGTTCTCACACCGTGACAGAATAAAACGCTGATCCTGTATGTCGTAGCAACTTGACGAGCTTGTTTTGCGGGTTCCGTTGTGTATCCACCACCTGCAACATTATTTAAGACAGCGGTTAGCTCACAGCACGTAGCAGCCTGCGCGCAATGCGGCGTACCTCTTGGTTGTCGGAGTGACTCCTTTACTGCCACGACATTATGTGGTGTGGACCACTCAAATTGCAGTCGACGTTTTATCCGCTTACCTCCTTCAAATACTAATCCCTTGATAGGACCATGAAGTCCGTTTAAGGAGTCCGATTAGGCTGACAAAACAGCAGAAAGACACAATAAATCAGAACAAATTCAATTTTCCCGTTTAGGAGTAGGCACTACTCCTCAAGCATCGCCTCGGGTATCAACCCTCGCCTCCTTCAAGTCCTTCGGGCCACAACTCAGGCTGTTCTCCCTCTGCGTTCTCGCAAGTCGTAACGTTTCGACCGTCGAGCGTCTCATCTACTATCACTTGTTTTTGTCCATGGGAGGTCTTATCTATATACGACACCTGGAGAAACGCTCGTTGTGCATGTGTTGTCTCTACACACCCGTCTCTATCCGTCCGTTTCGTCGCTATTCGCCGTCATCGTTGATCGTGTGAGCTTTAGGAAATCGTTGTTACCATCCTCTCGATAGAGTTGTTCTTGTTTCCGTAGTTGAATCTGGCGGTCTTGGCAGTCTTTTGTGATATCCCCCTCCAATTTTGAAGCAATGTTTTACATATGGCGGATGTAGGACACGTCCACGTTAATGGGGGGGGGCTCAAGGTTGCCAATTTGAACTCACTACTCGGTCTTCCACCGCATGCTTCCTCTTGCGGAAACAGCAACCTGGAATACTGCGATGGGAGCTCCACACTTGTCAGGTCCGACGGGGGAGAGCCCCAACGCTGCGAGCATTTTAACGTGCCGCTTCACCGTCTCGAAGACGCTGCCAGCGCCGAGGTCATCCAGTAGATGCTGCGTGTGTTCATGAATACGGGGGTGGCCTCGCCCGCCAGCTACAGCGTTAAATACGTCTGCAAAGAACAGCACTGGCGCTACTGTTTCCAGTACGAGTTCGAGGAGAAAACCATGAAGATGTAGCGGTTCTTGCTTTGGTCATTCCTGCCCTTAACCTTCAGCAGCTGGTACTTCTTGTCACCGTAGTCGTCGCTAGCAATCGCCACGTGGAGGGGAAATTGAAGTCTATTGGCTAATACAACCGCTGGGGCCCGTCCAATCAGGAGGCGTCGATATACCGAACCAGACTTCTACGTCCAGACTTTGCACTGGTGCATTGAGGGTATGTGCGGCGTTGAGTTACAAAACAACTGGTGTTTTTGATATTCCGTCGTCATGCGTCTGGTCTATTACGTTAGCGCCGGATCGGCTCTGTGCCTGCACCCCTCGTCGCTCCCCGCGCATGCCCAAGCGAAACAAGCGTGGTTATCCGTTACGCCACTCCATCTCTGAACTTTCTGACAAGTGCGAGCATAACGTCTGTCGCATCTTTTTGCAACAACCTTAGCTTTGGAATTGACCGACGCTTCCGCTTTATCAAGGCGCTCAGAAATCTCATTCCTGATACCTTTGACCATCATGCAAAATACGTACTGAACCGCCTATCTGAAAGTTTGGTCGATCCACTTCTGTGTGTGACAGATCTTCTTGAGTCTGTTTAGAGCGTAAGAATTTAAGCTACAGTTCTGATCGCACGGAACGTGCCCAGTAACGTCTTCGTCTAGAATAAGTATACGGTATAATGCGCTTTTGACTTCGTCTTTCATGGGGATGAAGACTCACACATCCGCGCCAATGATCAAGGCAACATTTGTCGCATCTATCATAACAATGATCGAGACCTTAAAAATGCCCAAGCCAATGTTTTGGACCCAGTTTTAAGCGCACGCTGGAATCAAGTCTGATGCATCACTTCACAAAATAGAACGCGCTTGTAGGGAGCTTCTGATAGCTATTAATCAAGACGTGCAAAGACTTAAGGAAATATAAATCTGATGAAGAAACATCGAATTAAAACGCTCATTTATCGAGAAGATGCCGTAGGATTTTGCTGCAATCAACACGAACTCCGTCTGCTTTCTTCAACACATCTCCATTCATCATGTTTACTCCCGATGTTGTAATTGATCCTCAACCACAACGACTGTTAATCGTTTTATATGGTGGTCCTTTGAGACTGTCATTCGGAAACTTATGAAAATGTTCGACATACAAAAGCAGCTGTTTGATGTCATATCCAGTCAAGAAGTCAAGGTGAAAGGGATCCGCTTGTCACAAGTCTTTGGAAAGAAGGGTGAATCTGTGGATTTGTACTTCGAGCAACTTGCTCAATTCTATGAAGCATAGAATATCGATTGGGAAAATGATAACGATCCCGAATTTTGGCAATTACTACGGCAAACATTAAAGGAAATGCTGGCACTTGGTACCAGATGAGCAAGCGTGATATACACGAAATGTAAGATCTTATTGCCAAACCGACCGATGCAAGTGTACCTACAATATTGCAAGAGCGTCTGTGTGATCAAGTGTACGCGCTTAAGCAAAAGCGCTCTTCCATCCTGGAGGAATACATTTCCCATTTCTGTAATGATATAATGCAAGTCACAGAGATGAACGAGTTGGACAAGATCACTTACTTCACACGTGGACTCGTGAGGCAAATGTTTCAAGAAGTACAATAACGCCACCGCATTCTCGTGTCGCAAGCAATGGAAATTGCTTTGAAGTATGATCGATTGCATCACATGTGAAAGAACTACTGTTCACATGTTCCCTTGGAGTGGTAACCAGCGTCAGCAACAGTCTGCATCTGCACGAGGGCAGGCTAATGAGCTAGCGTTCATGGTAATAGACTCTGGAAATACTCGCTATCGTAGGCTTCTTCTAGTAAGATATGCCACGGATACAAAAATACCGGGCATGTGATTGAGCAATGGTACAAGCTCAAACATGAAGAGAGCTCCCTCGCCAGAATCGTCACGAGCAATCTTCTGTTAACTTCAATTACACTTCTACTGCTGAAGCTAATGCTGTACCACCATCCATTGCACGTTCGGATGATGGGGTTACGGCTGTTGAGTTGGAAGAAATTTGCACATTTTCCTTACCACGAATACACTGTAAGAACGAACCCATTCGAAACAACGTGATTGTGAAGAGAATCCTGTCGTCATCCTGTTGGACAGTAGTGCAACAAGCAATTTCGTTAGCCAGGGCTAGTGAATAATATGTCTGCTTCTGGCGTCTCGTAGCCACCCGTTTTGATGCACCTTCTACGAAAACTGGTTTTGTGAAGAAATAAGTTGCGACTATCGGATAAGGTCGCTATCATTTCCGCAAACCGCAAGGTTTAGAATGGCTGTTTGGTCCTGCTCATGATGCCATACTGGGGAAACCTTGGTGTACTAAGTTACCGCTATGAATTGATTGACTTTTGCATTACATTCCCTTTCCGTCCATCCAGAGATTCACAGCTTTCTTCGTCTAGCAGGATATAATCGTCGCTTTTTCCGTGACTACCGACAACGACACAAAA
>NBNE01001574.1:0-11905 GCA_002215365.1 Phytophthora megakarya | reverse complement strand
CTAGATAATTTGTTGAGCTCACATCTTCTGGAAGAAGATGGCTGGGAAATGGATTTTGAGCACAAGGTTGGAAATCATTGCTGCTATCTTGTAAAAGATATGATAACATTGAGATTGGACAAAGTGCGTGGTCGCTACCGTTTGTACGCAGAGCCAGTTGAAGTTCGAGATGTGCGTGCTGTCTCGCAAGCAAGCAAGAGTAATAAGAGCGAACTTGAGCGATAGCATACGCGTTTTGCTCATCTCAACTATCCTGCTCTCAGTCGAATGGTTTTGAGCGAGACTGCTTTTGTTATGGAAGACGTCTGCTGTACTGACAGTGAGTCAGAAACCCCTGAGCAGTGCTGGACATGCCAGGCTTCAAAGCAAAAGCGGATGTCCTACAAGAAAACGTAAACAAGACGTGCAAAGGAACCGTACCAGAAGTTGATGTCGGACATGTGCAGCGTTGGCGTTTTGACGTATAATGGCTACAAATGTTTTCAATTGGTTTTGGACGAAGCAACTCGCCATATGTGGGACTTTCTACTGAAGGCAAAAGAAGAAGCTACCAGAGTAGTCAGTTCGCATGTGGAGTGGTTGCTAGCGCAAGATTATCATATCGAAGTCTTGTCTACACATCAAGGACGAGAGCTAGCTAACAACAAAATGAAGGCATTCCTCAGGGGGAGAGTTTGAGTTTCATTGGACGAATACCTACAGCTCAGAGGAGAATGGCCTCGTAGAACGTATGATTGGCTTTGTGTTGGCGCGTGTCCGCTGTCTGTTGACGACCGCTCACATGCCACAAGACTTG
Organism: Phytophthora megakarya; assembly: GCA_002215365.1. NCBI lineage: Eukaryota > Oomycota > Peronosporomycetes > Peronosporales > Peronosporaceae > Phytophthora > Phytophthora megakarya. The sequence goes on along the minus strand of NBNE01001574.1, from coordinate 11,109 downwards.
TGGAGTGAAGCGTTCAGGTTTGTGGTGGAAGTTGCGAACATCAGTCCGTCAAACGCGCTTAGTGGAGATACGCCATACAACCGTCGGTTCGGTGATCGTCCTAACGTTGACAACCTTCGGGTTTGGGGCTGCATCGCGCATGTGTTTACTCCTAAGGTGCTGAGTTCGAACAAGCTTGAAAATCCTGGCAAGTTGGGTCTATTTCATGGATACCCGAAGAACTCAGAAGGATACCGTATTTTAAACCTACGAATTTTAGTATTCAAGAGAAGCGTTCAATCGAATTCGATGAGAACTGGACTGTTGAGAGCTCGTATGTGAAGCGTCTATTGGCAAATAAGTATCGAAGAGGCCGTTTTAGTCTTCCTGATGTGATCCCGCTGGTGCGTTTACCTGTCTTGGCGGCAGTGACACACAATGAATTGGTTCTTCCTGATGTGATCCCGCTGGTGCGTTTACCTGTCTTGGCGGCAGTGACACACAATGAATTGGCTGGACTTCCTGCAAAATGTCAACGCCTGACAACAGGGCGACGTAGTTTGGGACCAAGTGTTGTGGCAGAGCAAGCTCCGATTGCGCCGTCGAGCTCGTCTCTAGTGGATGTGGCTTGGGCTGCTACCCAGCTGTCATCGTTTGATGAATCACACCATGAGGTTGAGTGCTTGGTGCATACCGAACCGTCTGGAGAGAACGGTAATGCTACAGAAGCCCAGAGTGTGCTTGACCGCTGCTCAACGCCTTTGAAAGAATTGCCGGACTCTCTTGTGCATGGTTCAGATAATGAAGAGGAGGATGCAATTGCTGATGCAATCGCTTCCGGTGATTCGGTGAGAAGCGCTTTGAGCTCAGTGGGAGATTATTTTTCGTCTAGTGATGATGAAGAAAATGGAGAGGAACATGAACGATTAGGAACTTCATTTCGACGCTCAACGCGTATTCGTGAACAAAATGTACGGCTTTGGGACTATGAAGTAGATCTACCTGAAAGCCTCGTGATCCAATTCGTCAATGCAATCTTGGAGTCAACGTCCGTGAAGGCGGATTTGGAAAATCCTGACTCTGACAAATGAGTGGAAGCGCTCAATACGGAGTACAGCGAACTACTGAGGAACAACACTTGGGAACTTGTGGAGAAGCCTGTTGGCGTTAAGGTTTTAACAAACAAGTGGGTATTTGTTCGCAAATGCAAACAAGAAGATGTTGAGCGTCACCAAGCGAGAATCACAATCAAGGGCTGTCAGCAAAAGTACGGGCTGGATTTTTGGGAGACGTATGCCCCGGTAGTGTGTGCAGAGGCAGTGAGGTTGATTCTGCTCCTTGCGTTGCACTTCGGTTTGCTCTGCCGACACATTGACGTCGTGACAGCGTTCCTCAATGGTCCCATCGATGCAGAGATTTATATGAAACAGCCGGAGTTCTTTGACGATGGTACTGGTCGGGTGTGTCGGTTGCTTCGTAGTTTGTACGGCTAAAGCAGGGGCCGCGCATCTGGTACAAGACATTGGACAAGTATCTAAGTCGATGTGGGTTTCACAGATCAAAAGTGTATGGTGAAATTTGTTATCGTTGGATCAATGGCTGTCCTATATTTTTGACTCTATACGTTGATGACATCGGTATTCCAGCTTCGATGGAGAACATCGAGCTTGCAGTAGCTGAGCTTAGAAAGAAGTTCAAACTAAAGGACCTTGGTGATGTCAGTCATTTGCTCTCGATGGAGATCAACTACGTGCCGGGTATAATGCTATCTATCTCACAACGTGGATACATTGGACCACCGCTGGAGCGGTTCAAGATGGACCTGTGCAAGGCAATGCCCACACCTCAGGCCAAGGGCAAAGGCCAAGGGCAACATTCTGCTTCCTGGCGACCCAGAAAGAGATGCGATGTGCGTGAATGTGGACCCGGACGTGGACTACCAATGCATTGTTGGTTAGTTGCAGTATTTGGTGAGCTGCACTCTCTCAGATATTGCGAATGCCGTACGGACACTCGGCAAGTTTCTCAACTGTTTTACGAAGGAGCATTTTGTATTAGCTAAAAGAGGCCTCCGCTACCTGCAGGGTACGCGCGAGTTTGGTTTAGTGTGGTACAAGCCGGAGACTCCGGCATTGCAGTTGATTGCATATGCAGATGCAGACCTTGGTAACGAGAAAGATGATCGCCGTTCGATTACAGATTATGTGTTGCAGTTAAATGGTTGCACGTTCGCTTACATAAGCAAGAAGCAGCCGATCAAGACGGACGACACTTGCAGTGCGGAATTTGTTGCAGCTAGTGAGTGCTCCAACATGATCATGTGGACGATTATGTGTGTGCCGAACTGAAGCTCCGGCGTGCAAAGAAGACTATTCTCTAATGAGGATAATGTAATAGATAGTAAATTGAAAAGTGAATTGACTTTAGCTTGCTCTTACCAGCAGCGTCTAGACTACTGGATGTCCTGTGTTATGCTGTGTCCTCACAATCATTTGTACCCTCTTAATCAGTTACCCCGTAAACTGCTCTTAAACTATATGGTCTTAAACTGTAATAACGGATATCCTGTTATATCCGTTACAGATAACCAAACAGCGATTCATGTGATTGGTGAAGTTAGCAGTGGCTACAAAGTGAAGAGTTCGGATTTGAAATTCCATAAAATTCGATACTTTGTTGAGCGTGGCGTTTTCAAAGTGGAGTATTGTCCGAGTGAGGATAACATTGCGGACATCTTCACGAAGACACTCGGGTCACAGCAGTTTAGCAAGTTGCGCCTCTGTTTGAACGTGCTGGCAGTGCCAGGAATGAAGAAGTGTCATGACGCATCGGAGTGATGCTCGTCAATCAGGAGCACCAGCAACACGAAGTGGGAGTGTAAAGTATTGTGAAACGGCACTTCGCTTTTATCGTGTTCCTACTTGCACGTGTCCCCAGTTGAACTGCAAGTTAGTTCACTTGATCTTTGTATTAGCATAGTCTATCCTACATATAACGGAGACCGTGCTCGGGTGCAGTTCTCCCGCAATCCCAAATACGCTGAGTGGGCGAGCTGTGTGGTATCGGCATCAAAGTGTGATATTCGACCTCGGTGCCATATATATAGACAGGCAAAACAGAAGATGATGTCGCATTCGTGACATTGTGAAGACGCGTGGTTTCAGAGTGTCAAACATTGCTGCTGCAATACAAGACGGAGCTGGACACTCTGAATGACCGCTTTTTCGATGTCAACAGTCTTATGAAGCGTACTCGAGTAGCGCATTAGGAATGGAGGAGTAGCATTGTCATCCCATGCCACTAGGAAACCAAAACGAAATTTACCACTATGATGCTCATACTTGACGTTTACGTGTTGCTATGCAAGTCTGAAATTTTCATTAATGAAATTCGTTTTGTAGGTTTCTACGGATGTCATATTTGTGCATGAGTAATGGATTATATTAAAACGTAGTCAATCAATACTTATCTACAAATGCCGTCCGCTGCCCGGTGATACTCCGGATGTTTGTATCGTTGTTCCACAACCAAATTTCCCAGTAAAATAATGAAATTCTTAGGAGAACTATGTTAGGTGCCCTAGAAAAAGATCGTGGTATAGGTGAAATAGCTTGATCGTTGGACCTGCCACATTCACACAAATGTATCTATGCATCCGATTTGGTGTAATGCTTATTGATGTACAATACTGTATTTGTTAAACCAAACAGCACATCACCGTCAAAAATTTAGGTTATCAATTCTATCTTTCGCACTGCTGGTTGGAGTTGATGCGTTGGTATGTTATTATACCTACAACCAGCTCTTCGTCTTTGTAGTGGTAAGTCTCCGTTTGACTCAAAACAGATGAACTTGGAATTGTACAGATAAACCTCATGACTGGTGCTGCGAATTTGAGCATGCGCACTATCAACACTGTTCCAACTATAACATCCATAGTATTGTGATAGTACATGTTATGGTTGCTTTCTTATTGCGGAATGCGCATATCCGCGTCAAGATGCAGTCATGTGACGATGGCCCTCAGTACATGTTATGGTTGCTTTCTTATTGCAGAATGCGCATATCCGCGTCAAGATGCAGTCATGTGACGATGGCCCTCGAAATATTCTAGGTACAGAAAGAACAGCTTTGTTCGTTCACGCCATTTACAACGCTTTCGTGTACAATATCATTTCAGGCTGGATTGTAATGGTGATGATGGATCCAATTGATCCCTTCGCGAGTTTCAGTTGAGTAGAGACAATATTTTGTGTATTTGGTGTTTACCAATGGTTAGGTGCAGAATGGATTGTATACGGACCAGATCAGACGTTGGAACTGCCAGATGTGCCTGCATGATCCGGATTAGGACCTGAAATATTCAAAGCATGTAGTTATGGATTGGTGTTATTGTTAGAGAGCTACATTTTAAGATGAACGACGTAGCAGACATGAGCGAGTTGGTAACGTACCAAGTTTTACCACTGACCGCATTTGTGGCATCGCGCATGCCGAGCTTTGACACGCATCCAAGCGACGCGAGAAGCAAACTACTTGCTACTATCGCGGCTACAAGTCCACCAAGGCCTGGAGTTCCTCACGAAAGATTATCTACCGCTGCCCCAAGTTCCCGCAAAGGCTGTCGTGGAACTATGGAGTACACTAATGCACACGATGGGGTTCTCAAGCGGTCGCCCTCGTACATGTCGTAATGTCGTTGTAACTAGCGGCGTAATTGACGTCTTGGAAGCGACGAAGACCCGTGTGGACGTGCTAGCTATCAAACGAATTGCTACACCTGCTCGTCAAATTTGGGCAACTGTATGCGGTGAGTGTTATGGTGGCGATAATCAACATGTCGTACGTGGAATGTTCGAACTACAACTTATCCGACGCGTAAATCGAGCGCGTAACCATCTATCGCTTGCTCTTAATAAAGCAGCTACGTTCTTTCAGTTTCATTACGTGTTCATCAACCATGTCAACATGAACAAATCCAGGTGAGGCCCACCAGGCTCTAGTCTACTTACTACGCTTCAATGGCACAACGCTGTTTGGGAAGATTTTAGTTTTGGTCGTATACGGACCTGATGAGCTCTAGGACCACGACTTGTGATCCGAATTGTGAACGGATGATATAACATAGAAAACTAAACCTAATTGAGGAAGTGGATGCATACATTATTAGGGACATGCTAGTAGCTACCTGGCAAGACCTAAAGTAAGACGCTAGTGGCGCCACTAGTATTGAAGGCGAAAGCTGCAGCAGCAGCTTGATCTTCTGTGTCACTGTCAATGGCTTCGGGTATGGCGATTGGTTCTGGCAAGACGATTCGTTCACGTTGAACTCTGCGTGCTCGTCCTCGAGGTACGTTGGCAACGCGCCGTACATATTCACTAGAAAGCGTCTTGATTACCGTTACTAAAGTCGCCATAGAAGGACGAGGAGTTGGAAACTTGGTGTTAAGCTCACGGTTAAAACGCTCTAGCGTGTTGTTCGTCCTTGCTATCAACTCGTTGTTAAGACCGTGTACATTCCACACGTCGATGGGGTCAAATTCAAGCCATGCTCTTTCAAGTAGCTCCAAAGTTACCCCATTTCTCAGTAGAGTACGGAATATGAGCCAACGCATAGCGCTGTTTCACTTCACGCTTCGCCCACTTGATGCCTCTCTTTACTTGTTCAAGTTTGACGACAGTAAGTGTATCCAGCATGCTGGGTGCCACGGCAAATGACACACTTCCTCGGGGATAGCGCACCGCTTCATAGCACGTCGCAATGCCTGCTTCATATGAAACAGGCAACCAATGCAATTGCATTTGGAACATGTGTTTGTAGGGCGTTCGTTAAGCCAGGCTCCAAGTCATACACTACTTCTGTAGGCTCGATCTGCTGATCAGTGGCTTGCACAACGCAATATATCATGTCCCAGTAGCTGGCTCCAGTCCTGGCAGTATTCAGAATGTAGAATACTGGCACAAATACTCCTGATGCGCGATCGTGCACCATGAACACAACGCATTGTGCATACCCAGTCGGGACACATCTAAATGTGCCGTCGACAATAATAGTGGTTCCGTGGTAGCGAAGCAGTGCGACTAGTGCGGGATGCGCCCACCCTAAAATACGAGTGGGTTTAGTGAGGTCTTCATGATTCACTGTGATAAAGCGAAACTGAAAGAATGATACAGCATCATCTAGAGCTAGTGAGAGGGGAGGTGTTTCTACTGATTCATGCACGTTGCTAGAGTAGTGTTGGTTTCTGGCGTGGTGGACACGTCCCACCACTTTGTCAGCCACTCGCACAACATCCGGGTTGTCTTCTGCGTAGTACCGACGACGTCGTACTTCCCAAATTTGGCGGACAGTCCATGCAACATGTTCAATAGCTAGGCTAGGAGATCGGCATGCGCCTTCATCTCAGCTTCGACATTGATGACAGGTTTGCCAATAGTATATCTTGGCACGTATGAGTATGTACACTAGTATAGCCGCCGGCCGTAATTCGAAACTCCATCTTTCAACGACATCCTGTTCTATACTTAGAACAGCGATATACAATCTTGCGTCATGATGCCGACGCACTAGTGTACTTATAACATTTGTAGTAGCATGTCGTACTCTCGCCCTCTGAACGCCGTGGTGTGGTGGTGGCACTTGGCTTGGTGGACTGTTCACATTGTTCATCGCTCACGTTGTCCACTGATGACTCTTCGGCGTCGACACTGTCATCGGTCTCCACGCTGCCAAGTTCGTCTGCAGCTGCAGTGCTTCCCTCTTCTCCACCGTCCACTTGTCCACTTGATGTATCTTCCAAACTGACAATATGCCCTAGAGACCATCTAATTCACTGAGCAACAACGATGCTCAGTGAATTAGTTGATCATGTTGATGCTCAATGAATCAAGAAACGTCCGATCCTAAACCAGATCAAGTCCGTATACGACTAATTTTGGAGGTATCCACTGTCTTTTGAAACTAGCTTTCGCTGTGTGCTACGTGGATACAAACAGTGTATCATTTTAATGGTCCATGACCGTGCTTCCAGGGTATTCAAGCCCGTGTACTATGTGTTGATCACCGCACGTGACGAGAGTGCATACTGGAATCTGATACACTTCATTTGGCAAGGAACCGACCAACAAATTCAGCTCGTTGAAATTGTATATGATTTTGAAGGCGCACAGCAAAATGCTATCCAAACGCAGTTCCCGAATGCAATATGGGTTGGCTGCTTGTTTCACAGAAACCAATCCGTCACCCGTGCTATAAAACGGTTTTCTATTCTCAAAGATAAACGATGACACAAGGAGTACTAGATGTACTCACGGTGATTGGCCCAGCTCAAGTAGAGCTTTGAACACGTTGGGCTAAACGAGAGATTCGTCGGCGTTGTGCTGCGGATGGTATATTCTACTCTAAAGCAAATTGGTGCGGCTTTTGAGGGTATTTCGTGCGGACGAGGTTGGAACAGTACGAGTTAGAAGTGTGGAATGTGTTCGACTTTGGCGACGATCTCGTAGCTGGAACCAAAACCATCCGGAAAGGTTTGACATAGAGCTTAACAGTCTCATTCCGAAACATCCGTCCATGATGACATTCGTCAACGGGATCAATACACTGTCAGCCAGTTAGCCGTGTCGCTGATGTACCACGCAGCCGAATACGTCGCATCCCTCGCGATATATTCAACTACGACCCAGTGGAAAGCGATCCGGACATCGAGGATGACCCCTGCAGGGGTCGAGTACGCCTCGGACAGTTCGGACGAGGAGCACACCACGGACGGCGTCTTGCTGTAGAACTACACAACACCTATGACTAGGTGCAGACCGCGGACGACTCCTCAGACGAGAAGCGGACCACAGACTGCATCTTGTTGTAGTATCAGATATCGAACGAGAAGATGTCCCCAGACGACATCATGATGTAGAGCTGCATGTTGAACATGGTGAAAGTTAGCTATCTTTTCAGTAATACACACAATAGCCAGTTCCACAAATCGATCACAATTAGCTGATATTAGGTCACATCTGATCCGGATTCGATTCCGTAAAAAAATTCTACCTTGCCAACGGATGCATTCCTGCGATTGTATTGCCCCATTGGAGCCAAATCCAACCGTTTTAGCTAAGAACGACCTAGACAATTGTTATCGTGGATCACTATAATTGTTCAACGTTGTTGAAAACGCAGATGTTGACGGTATTTCGTTCTTGTCCGACTGGGTCAACATTCTCCGATTTTACTATCGAGTGTCACAGTATAATTAGGTAGGAGTATTATAGTTTGCAGTAACAGTCAATGTATGAAATTACTTTTCAGAAATATTATAAAAGATCCAAAATATAATCGAATGCTGGAGATCACCCTAGAGAACCGCCGAGACCTTGTCAGGGTTAAAACTACTGATAACCTGGGACGTTAAATTTACTGGTAGTGCTACGGTAGTAGTAGCATACAACCCTATAGGAATTAATCGACTTGGCATTGGCCATTTAGAAAAAAAATGGTTAAACGTATCGGTTAAATAATATTTTCTAGTAAACTCTTCTCTAATAATTATTGGGTCTCACAGTGGATTAAGTTTAGTTAGACAAAGTTTGACATTCTGACATACTTCTAAAGTATCTAATTGCAGATCGTGATTTCATCCAAACTCCAAATTATATATCCGCTGTTACGCATTAAAATCTACAGGATAATTCATTGTTGTGAATTAACAAACAAGAGCCTGGGATAAAGTTAGAGATGTAAGCTGTATCAACACCTTATATATTATAACAGCACCACAGACAAGGAATGTAGCATCAGTCATTTGGGCGACTTCACCCACCGTAGAGATAGATCAAAACACCAGAGAACTGGGCAGTACCACCAGACGGTAATCGACAAGTCAATGGGAACTACAGATATGTGACCATTAACACCATCCAACAACTTGCAAAGGTTCAAAGGCGCTATATATATACTATCTACGTGATCCTGTCTTGCATTCTCTTCACGTACGAGTTTGTCTAGAAATTGTTGGTTTAGTAGTAGAAAATAGCTTTTGGATGATAAGGTTGAGTCCCGAAATAAATTAATACTCACTATATCGTACAAACCAAGAGCTCACAACTACGCCTCCAGCACTCTACACAACACATTACATTTCCAGGTCGCCTGGCTATGCACACTAATGCGGACAGTACCTCACACGCCTGGATACCACGAAGCAGAATGCAATCGAGATGTGCTCCAACGCAACCGATCTCGACGTTTCCATGGACGACTACTTGGTTGCGCTACCCTCGTTCAGTTGCAGACGGAATAATCTTGCGCGGTGTAATTTCGAACACGTTACCAACGCTAAAGATGACAGTCTCTTAATCAAGCACGACCTTCACCCAAAATCCGACGACATGCAAGTCAGAATGCTGCAAACGTTGCAAAGCAAGCGGGGTGTTGTGTAGATGTATGTATCGCATCTTACTTGGTGTAGCGAGTGGTGTCGGCAGCATTGCTATGGACGGTGAGCATATTACGGCATACCTTCACCAAAGTCCCAACAATTAGCATTTCAAAGGCAGTTGATTATTGACGAATGATTCGGTGAAGATGGCACTATCAAATCACTTGACTGAGCATACCACTAAAGATAAACTAGCCCCAGTCACGACTGGTATAACCTTCCGTGACCTGAACACCGTTCATTTTGCTCGCACAGATGAAGAATATTTAGGACAATGTGCACGTATTCTGACTTCGTGGAGATCTGCATCCACATTTTGTTCTTCATTTCAAGTAGTCGCAGATCATATCATAACACAGTGGATACTGCATCCAAGGTTTTCGTGTTGGCAAGCGTATCACACGTCACCGGGTTGTGCTACAACCACCTACCCCTTGGGGCAGTACCATCGTACTCTAACATTGCACCCAAGGCGACACCAACAGAAATGGTAGAGCAATTAGACAAGTCTAGGCATGTTTCATTCACATGAGATCGATGTTTAGTAGCACCTCAGTCGTGTTCGAGCGTCTAAAAGCTCTTTGCAAATAAACAGTACGGAACAATAAGGTTTTCCCTAAACCAATTGGGTCCTTTTCTGACATACCAGTACAACGTATGACTATTTTACCCCGTCCACACAAATCATTTTGTGATCACCACAGTGATAATGCCATGACTTTTATTTTCAGGATCCAAAAACGTTTTCCAAACCGTTCAAGTCCATCCATATTTTATGAATGCAGTGGAAAACATGCCAAAAGAGGGATGCGTTGTTGACGCACGATCACGGACTTGTGCGTGTTGCTTCAGCAACAAGTTTTCATTGCGTATTCACGTCCTCCACGCCACACGTGAACTGATCCCATCTTGTCCGGCTATGCCAGACCCCATGGCAACATTTGTGAGTAACCAGCGACAGCACACCACAACAGTCCGAAGCTATCCTCGTCGCGAGACATGGCGCTAACGGTAGTCATGAAGATCGCGAAAGTTTATCACCAAGAGATCGTGTGAAGAGCCCCATAAAGATTGCCTCAACACTTACAGCACTATGGTACAGCTGAAACCAATCATGCATCTATCATTCGACACCATGACATTCATTTATGCAACGAAAACTGTACAATCCTATGAAATCTCAGGATCAAATGATCTCATCGACCCAAATGAACGATTTCCCTAGTGGTACAGTGATGCAAGTTTAAGATGACCAACTATTCAACGAAAACTATCCGGCTAATACTAATGATGTCTCGTTGGCCCCTTTTATCAGGTAAAACAACAATTTTCTTTACAAGATTGCTTCAACTTAGTAATCATCGATCATGCAATCAGACAAAACGACGCAGAGTTTAGATATTCAATTCGTGAAAAACTGAAAAATAAATATTCAAAATTAGTGTATTCAGAGAAATATTCAATTGAATTTGCTTGAAGCTCGTAATTATGGTACTGGTTAAGATCTACGTACAGAAAGTGTTTTGAAGTATTCCAGGTATGAATTACACCGTTATAATTCCTTCTAGATCAACACTACGGCATTTTTCATGGTCAAAAATCAATAATATTGATAATGTACTTGTTGGTGCTAACCAGCCTTTGTTAATGTAGTCCAACGGCATATAACCATAACATAAGTCATGTTCTACCC
>NBNE01001573.1:0-11906 GCA_002215365.1 Phytophthora megakarya | reverse complement strand
CTTCATAGCGAGATACTCAACCCCTGCTTCGCGTGACTCACTTTACTTGACGATAGCTCTGGTGTTCACTTCCATCTCGGAAATTCTCTTCTTGTCCCTTGAGGTTCTCGGAGAGAGATACTTAGCCTCCATCGCACTGTTCTTCATGTGGTGCGGACTAATGCCGTCCTACTCGGTACTTAATCGGTGATACAGGGCACCAAACACTCTTGAGGACGCAATCATCTTTACTCTTGAATTGTCAGGCCGTCTCTACTTCACCTGGACGACTGGGGCGATAATCTTTGCAGTTCTCGATGCAGTCCGGTACCTCCACGGGGATTTCTTCAGTTACGACGTATACGCTCCATTGATGGGGATGATACTGGCGCTCGTATTTGCAGCTTACTTCCAAACCCGAGATCCTGTGGTGGCTTTGATGGCTACTTGGTTCATTGCAGGTCTTGCATACAGACATTGTACCTTGAAAAGAGACGTGAAAGCAACATTTGAGAAGTTGCAGATAGCAGATTTCGTACTGAAGCCTGTCTTCCTCGTGGTGCTCATCGTAGACGCTGTCCGGTATCTTCGTCACTTTCTGGAAAACGTGTGTAAGCACAATTGTCCATGTTCAAGTGACACCGTCTAATTTTCTTGTACGTAGCGTGTGAGCAACGATTTCGTCCCAGAGTATGGGACGGTGTGAAGCGGATCGTGGACTCTAACGGGATTTAGATCAGATCTTGTCTCTGCTTGCACTCGAGGATCCTAACTGTCAGGAATAAAGACATCACGCCGTTAGGTTTCGCCAGCCATTTCCCATTTGACCAAACTGTTGACAGATCTTCTAGTGCTCACCATGGAAGGAACCTGGTTCGCCATCGTTAATGCTACGTTGTTCGTACTGCAAGCTGTTGTGAACATCGTGTATGCCAAGCGCATGGTGGCGACGGCGCGTGACTACGAGACGCTGATCACCCCCGCAAATTACGCATTTGTGCTGTGGATTCTCGTATACGCCTTGGAAGCTGTGCTTGTCGCCGTCGATGTGTTTTCTCCGCGATACTCAATGTTCGCTGACGCCAACCAACCGGGTCAACTTCGGCTTTGCTTCGGTGCGACGTGCATCCTCAATACCATTTGGGTGTACTTGTTTGTCACGGGCCATGTGTACGCGTCCACCGTGATCATCTTCGTGCTGTGGCTTGCGTTGTTGGTGCTCTACGTCTATGCTGTCAATGATCGAAACGCTCGTAACACTGGGCCATTCGACTGGGTTCTCTATCTGTGCAACGAAGTCCCCATCTCGATGTACTTCGCTTGGGTCACCACTGTTGCCTTCACAGGATTAGCGATGTCGATGCAGCACTCGAACCATGAGTTCCTGAGACTCACGACCTATGTCTCATATCTCTGCGTCGTGATTTTGGTTGGACTGCTAACTTCGCGATATGCGCAAGACCTGATCACAGGACTTGTCATTATCTGGTATCTCATAGCAGTTTCGATCAAACACGTGCAGTTCCCACACACCATCCAGTGTATGGATATCGCCATCCGCGCATGTGCTGGGGAGGGTGCAGCTATCATCGCGGCCGTGTTGGCCATCAACCTGTGCCAATCCTTTATGGAGGAAAGGTAAGCTTCCGTTACTGATTGTCGCTGCAAACGCGTTGTCTAATATCAGCTTGTTCTTGCTTGTCGTATTCTGTCGATACCAACCCATGAGTGAAGTCATCCTCCAGCCTCTGCGATGGGTTCAGGAATGGGTGTCGTCGCGGGTGCCTCCTACGGGTCCACCAGTGCATAATAGCGCAATTCCTGCTGTTCCTCGCGCTACTGCTCGCACTTCTATTGCAGTGCACTCCATTGCTGGAATTCCAGTCCCGTAAGATATTTGAGTGACAGCGGCGCCTACAAGCTTATCAGCTTAATTCGCCCATCGAGAACAGCCTCTTCCTTTCCAATACAATTTTGTTGCTGCTGACAGTTCCATATTGTTGACTTGTTCTTGATTGCAGATTATTTGCCTCGATAATCATTACCTAGAGCTTCGGCGCTGTGTCGGCCTTTCGTTAGGTTCTGAACGCGAGCGTGAGCGTCGCGAGCTCTTACGATGTGTGCTTAATCGCGGAGATAACGACGCATCTCGCCGTCGAGAGGAACGAGTTCCTTTGCGACTGCGCTTATGTTTGTGCTTTCTCGTCTTCTTTTTCTTTGAACGGCGGTGATGTGATGACACATCGGAATCCGAATCGCTTTCACTGCTGCTACGTTCATCTCGCGAGTGTTTCTTGCGCTTCATCAATTTCTTCTTTTGTTTGGTTGATAAACCAGCCAAAAATGCATCTTCATCATCTGATCACCAATCACCATCAGTTCACAAGTTTTTACCATGAAAATCGTCCAACTTACCATCCGACTGCAAGATCTCAAATTCTCCAGTCACTCCCTCTTGCATCTCCAACGGCAAAGCACTTTTCCGCAGCACCAGATCGTGTTGCAGTTTCTTAATCTCCGTCACGGGGTCCTCCCACCTCTGTCTAGTAGCATCTACAATACTCGTTAGTACCTCATCACTCCCAGTATTTCTCCTGATAATACTAAGTACCGTTTGGGTTTTGATCTCGTAGTTTGCACTCTCTGTCCCCACTTTGGTGTCCCCACTCCCCACATCGAATGCACCGCACATTGCGTAGTCTCAACCCCACGGGATTAAAATTCACCTTGATAGTCTCTGTGTATTTGCCTTCCACGGGTGCATTTTTTAAAACAGGGAAGCGTTCCACCTGGTCCTTAATCGTCAGCGTCTCCTCCGCTCGACGTCCCACGTAACGTTCCAGCTTGCGTTGCTCTCCTCGTCGCTCCGCTTTGCGTCGAAACTCTCTCACAGCTTCATCCTCTTCGTGTTGTGTCTGTTCCACCGCTTCTTTGGCCTCTGGAAGCCCTGGAGGCGGCGCGAAAAGGAAACGACGAGCCGCGGCGACGTCTCCAGCGGCGGCTGCGGCCTGTTGCGCCTGCAGATGCTCAGCAGCTTTGCGCACCTCCTTGGCCTTCTCCTTCTCGCGCGCTTCTCGCTCTTTGGCCTGCTGCTCGGCTATCCAGACGCGCTTCTGGTTTGCCTTGCTGGCCGGGTGCCAGCTCTTCTGCCCCAGGAACTGCAGCGACATCAAAATTAAGCAAAATTTGAGTGGACTAATTTTATTAATAGCTAAATCTGAGTGCTGTAGCATTTTGAAAAGGTCAAATTTTTAATTAGATAATCTGTTGAATCAGACGTAGGCTTAAGTTTCAGATACATCTCACAGATTCATCTTTTGGGAGAGGGGTGGGCCAACTTTACATACATCTGTAAATCGATCACGACTTGTTGACGATCTTCTCTCATCTCTCCAAAACTGCAACTGCAACGGCAACAAAGCGAGGAAGCGAGGAAGCAATAATAAGTGGATCAGTTCCCGCAGAAATTTCTCGCTCTTTGGCCTGCTGCTCGGCTATCCAGACGCGCTTCTGGTTGGCCTTGCTGGCCGGGTGCCAGCTCTTCTGGCCAAGGAACTGCAGCGACATCAAAATTGAGCAAAATTTGAGTGGACTAATTTTAGCTAAATCTGAGTGCTGTAGCATTTTGAAAAGATCAAAATGTCCAATTAGATAATCTGTTGAATCAGCTTAAGTTTCAGATCCATCTCATAGATATCTGAACCACTAATTGACATCAAATCCTCCAACTTTACATACATCACACGAAGGCTACAAGTTATCACAGGGTCAAGTTAAAGGAGCAGAATGAAGCCGACCTCCTTCTTGGACACCACCCCTTGGCACCACTGCATTATTCCATCGTCTTTGAATCAGGTAATGGAACGAACTCACGTTAAATCCAGTCGTGAGAATGAAAAGCTTGATCGTTTCCAGCAGCATAAATAGCTTCCTAGGCCGTCCCATGACGTCGATTCGGCAAAAGATCTGCTCGACGAAGGTAGTGGTCTCCGCGTTGACGATTTTTCTTTTTCTTTAGTTGGCGTCCGTGCTCTGCGATGGCGAGAGTGATAGCCAGGATTGTCGATTCCTCATCCTCTAGGAGTGTCTAGATATCTTGTGCAGGAAATATACGAGCATCCATTGCGAACCAACTCGTCATGTAGGCGTCTTCTCCTCACATAATCAGATGAACCGCACAATGCAGGTTGCGACTCGTCCTTGAAATTAGAAGTAAAATTTACGACTTGAGTATATCGCAGACCCTGCGATAACTTGTAGTCTTCGTGTGATTTCAAACTTCTAAATTTGACTTGGAAGTGGCAGCGGGTTTTAATCCATTTAGCACGCTTTCAGATATCTAGGGAATTTTAGCTTTGATGTGCTAGATTTTCTGCGGGAACTAATTAGAGTGGTTCAGATATCTATGAGATCACTAAGACCCCCCTCTCACAAAGGATGAATCTGTGAGATATATCTGAAACTTAAGCCCGCGTCTGATTCAACAGATTATCTAATTAGAAATTTTCGACCTTTTCAAAATGGCACAGGAACTGGATCCAGCGGGTTTTAATCCATTTAGCACGCTTTCAGATATCTAGGGAATTTTGGCTTTGATGTGCTAGATTTTCTGCGGGAACTGATCCAGTATTTGAACGTTTCAGTACTTTTGTATCCACTTGTCCTGTCCACCAGCGGCCATGTACGGGGGCGGCGCGTGCAGCTTCAGCTTCGGCACGAAGGTAGAGCGTTGTGCGATAGAGCTGACACTACCATTAGAGGCTTTGATGTGCTAGATTTTCTGCGGGAACTGATCCAGTATTTGAACATTTCAGTACTTTTGTATCCACTTGTCCTCTCCACCAGCGGCCATGTACGGGGGCGGTGCGTGCAGCTTCAGCTTCGGCACGAAGGTAGAGCGTTGTGCTATAGAGCTGACACTACCATTAGCAGTTAATGTACTACGTTGTGGTGTAGATCCGGACGTTGGAGCCTGTACTAGCCGAGAAGGATCACGCGCATTTCTTCGTGGGCACCAGCACGTTGAACCACCCCAACCAGGTGTGGATCATCCGTCGATCTATTACCTGCTGCATCTCTAATACTTTAATTTCTGTATTAGATCCACTTGGTAGAAGTGAAGGACGATGCGAGCGACGTCATCACGCGTCAAGTGTTCCGCCACGCTGGAGAAGTGCTGAGTTTGGCCCCAAGTCCTCAAGATCCGCAGCTGCTGGTTACATGCGGCAAACAACGGGGCCAACCGACAGAAGCTTCACTCTGGAAACTACCGAAGATTGACAATGCAGCACTCTCAGAAGAGGGAGGGAGTGATACTGCACCTCAAGATCTGACGCAGGTTGCAGCCTTCCCAGCGCAAAAGCTGCCGGTGTCTGAGTACGTGAATTTGTTGGAAGTTTAGCTTTGGAACTGATGATTTGTGTGTGGATAGAGTTGCGTGGGATGCTACAACTGATACGCCTACGTTGGCGTCGGCACATGAGACGCTACTGCGCACGTGGCAATTGGACGGAGGATCAGTGGAAGCACAAGACAAACTGGAGCTGGATGTGTCGATGCTGGGAGGCACCACGAAGAGAGGTGCTAGTGCTCTGGCGTGGGACCCACATCATGCATCCCAATTGGCTTTTGCTCTTGGTGGCAGTGTGCGCACTTGGGATTTACGAGCTAAGCAAGATAGCGTCAGTGTTGAAGATGCACATCCAAGTGCGACGTTGTCGATTGATTTTAACCCGAACAAACCGTACGCGCTTGCAAGCGGAGGCGACGATGGAAAACTCAAGTTCTGGGACTTGCGCTATGCTCGCAAACCGGTGCTAACGCTGAATGCACACTCACACTGGGTCTGGAGCACGCGTTATCACCCACAGCACGACCAGCTTGTACTGTCGGGAGGCTCAGACGCGACGCTTGCATTGTGGAGAGTGTCGTCCATCTCGTCGTCGCCGTTAGTCGAGCTGGATGAACGTGATCTGATGGACGAGACGGCAGGTGGAGCTGCTGTGGCGGATACGTTGATTCGACGAGTTGAAGAACATGAAGACGCAGTGTATGCGGCCCGATGGGCTGCTGGAGGAGATGCCTGGATGTTCGTCTCTGTGTCGTACGACGGTCGTCTTGCTGTCAACCAGGTGCCTTCGACGGAGAAGTACAAGATCTTGCTGTAACATAAGAATTCAGGCAGCGCTGCAATACTTGAAGTAATAGGCATGCTAGTGTGTCTTGTTGTTTATGCTGGGTTTGGTACGTCGGGCCTGGAGACCTGCTGTCTGTTGTCTGTCGATTGGAAAACTGTTCTCCGCTCGATATCTACATTGTTGATTGTTTTTGTTGTTTCTGCTATTCGCTGCTGTTCTACTAACGCTTGATGCACGCATCTCACACGCTTCATTTAACCACGCATTAGCTTGCTGGCCTCATTCCGAAGCCAGTCTAACTCGTCCATAGCCTGCTGGAATCCTGTCATATCGCCCTTACCAACGCAATCTGCCACTTTCTGAGCTGCGGCAGCGAGTCGTTCCTCCAATGAGTTGTTGCCAGCTTCAGCTTTCTGTGAAGAGACCGACGAACCTGAAGACGCTGTGCTGGCACCGAGGGCGGAGGCTGCTGCTGCAGCACCGGCAGAGGTACTCGATGGAGCGATGCTTCGCACGATCCCAGATCCAGGTGCAAGCATTTTCTTGGTGGAGGCCTTTGGCGTCAAACGCGGCATGCCAGGGAATCCAGGAGGTGGTGCTGTGGCAGGAATGCGGTCTCCTCGGTCTTCCTTCTTGGTAGCAAGCAGACGCGCCGCGTTACTCGCTCCAATTCCCAACGAGCTTTGAATAATTTCATCCTTGGCACGAGTCTTGTCTTCGCTGCTCAAACTACCCCGTCGTGCCAGCTCTGCAACCTTACGTAGCCGCGCACCGTTTGGACTCATCATAGGCAAACCATTGCCCTTCGTCGACGACGTCGTAGAAGCATCATCATCATCGTCTGTCATTGGTGGTGGCGGTGGTGGAGGGGGAATCGACAGCGACGATAGCCCGCCCTGCTGTTGCCGGGATGCATTGTAGAAGGACACAAAACTGCCCGAGATTTCTGCTGTATCATCATACCCGCCGGTCACCTGAATAACGTCCTCATCTGTGTAATCTTGCGAGCTGGATTCATCGTTGGCTGAAGTAGATGAGCTCGCCTCAGAGACCGAATCCTCGTGGATCCCATCCTCGGCCTCACCATGGCGCTCGGCAATACCTGGCATTGCTGTACCATAACTTGCGTATCCTCCAAGCTCACCATTATCGCCAAAAGGCATGTCTCGTGCCAATTCAAGACGGCTTTTGCTGCGTCGACGGAATTTGAAGAACTCGGCAGCATTGCCGAAGCTGCCACGACGAGCGGCGTTGGCTCCCCCAGATGGTGGCATCCCGTTGAAACTCGGGGGTGAACTCGACAGCATCCCTGATGACAAAGGCGGGGGAGGCGGTTGTGCACTTGAGTTGCGATTGCGACTTGAAGGTTGCAGCGAAAGTCCCGTTAGTTGAGCCGCAGCTTCAGCAGCAGACGAATTTAATCCATTCGAACTGGTGTCGGCATCCAAATCCAGCAACTTTTTCCGCCCCGTGTTGGTCTGCGGTGTGTTTAGTACAGCTTCAGCCACTTGCCAGGGTACCGTCATCGAAGGGCGTCTTGTGAGTCCAGGTGGCGGTGCAAGATGGTCCTGTGCTTGACTTGTGTTGGCGGTATTGTCACTGACCGAGTTCGGGTCATCCTTCGACGCTATGTTATAGTAAGAAGTCTGCTGATTGTAGAACGTCGCGCCACTGCTAGTAGATGCATTGAGTTTTTTTGAACGAGTTGGCGGCGGGGACCACGATGGCAGCGCTCTGGAAACAAACCCACCACTCTCGTCCATTGGAGGTGGGGGTGGGAACGAGTCTTCCGGGAATTGTAGCAAGGAGTTTCGACTAGAAGCTGTACCATCATCAAGACTGCCGCGACCAGGATCCGTTTCTTGAGAAGAAGTCGAGTTTTCACCGCCGCCAAAGTCGTACGACGAAAAATAATCTTCTGGTGTCTGGCCACTTGGGAATGAGTAGCGCATGGGCATGTCGTTCATTGATGAGTCACCGTGCGGCAGTTGGGAGCTGCGTGAACGACTGCGATGGCCACGTACTGGGACATCTCCCGATCCGGAGCTCAGAGGTCCGTGACTGCGGCTGAGATCGCTAGGTCCATGACTGCGACTGAGATCGTTACCAAAGCCGCTGTACTGTGCGCTGCCGAATTGCGTGCTGCTATTGCTTCTTGTGTGGTGCGAGCGCTTTGGTGTGCTTCCCGGTGTGAGTGAGCTGCGGTAGTGCGACTTGGCTGCGTTGTTGAGCACTGCTTTGCTGACAAGTCCTGTCACTTCGCTTGCATGTACTGGAACGTTCTGTGAGGCCACCCGTAGCGCCGTCAGTTGCTTCAACTCCTGCACAGACATGCCAGTCTTGGGGATGACTGGAGGAGTAGCAACTGCCGCAGGAGTCGAAGTGGCGTTCACTACCGCCATGTTGATCTTGGGTGTAGCTGGTCTGGATGACGAGAAGCCTTCGGATGAAGGTGTCTTGGGTGTAGCAGGGTTGCCTCCAGTCTGCTGCATCCGCTTCTGCGTGAGTCTCTTGAGATCTTCCACTGTCATGCCGCTCTTGATGCCCATCTTGGCGCCCGACATAGCGGGTTTCTGCGCTCCTGGACGGGTAGTGCTGGCACTACGATAACCTCCACTGCGGTTGGGGTGGAAGCCTGGCGCCTTGGTCTGCTGCTGCTTCTGGTACTGCTGATACTGGTAGGGATTCTGCTGCGCCTGCTGCATCTGCTGGTAGGGAGAGAATGGCTGCGGCTGTGGGGACGCCGCCGCCTGCTGCAGGTAGCTCTGCTGCGAGCGCACGCCCCCTTTGCGGCGGTTCATGTCCGCCATGACGCACACACGAGACGACGCACGACACGACACAGACGCTGGTTTCTTGGCTCGGATAGTGAGCTCTTGGGAGCCCCCCTAAAGTTGGGTCCGTAAACATGCTGAGATGAATATACGGCTATACAGCTCGACGACGCACGACACGACACAGACGCTGGTTTCTTGGCTCGGATAGTGAGTTGGGAGCCCCCCTAAAGTTGGGTCCGTAAACATGCTGAGATAAATATACGGCTATATTGGGCGTAATTAAAACTTAGTAATTTCTAAAATAGCCGCAGTTGTGGAAGATTGTGACCTTTCACTTCAATGTGCGCACTTTCCTATTTGCTAGTCGAAGGCAACAGACCGCACTCTCATGGGCAAGAAAAGTCGTCGCCGACCGCCTAAACCTGTAGCAACGGACGCAGCATCGCATGCAGTCGAACCGCAGCATCTCAAACTGGATCCGCGTGGCGACGGCATGTACAGCGGCACGTTCCGCTGGCTCGAGTCCAAAGTGTTTCCGCATCTGCCTCCATTCCCGCAGACTGTGGACTGTTTCAGTGGATGGCAGGAGTTCCTCACTTCTAGAAGTTCTCCTAATGATCACGTGGATCTGGTGGCCACTGCCACGTACGACCCGTCGATGCTGGATGCGCTGAGCTTCCCCGTCACGTTGCTGCATGTGATGCAGTTGCTGCAACTTGGCACTGGTTCCGAACTAAATGTGCTGGTGGTTGGCGCTTCGCAGAAGGCGGAGCAGCGCGTGTGGCGCATCACCAACTACTGGAACGAAGTGGCTGCGTTCTATGCAAAAACCAAAGTGACGCTCGTCTTCATTGGCCCTGAAGTCGATGAACGCGATGTTGAAGTGAAACGAGACCAACCAGAGAGCCTCTCAGTTCGTCATTTTAAAGGGACTTTCGGAGACTTTCAGGACTCGCAGCTCTTCAGTGACTGTACGCCGGAAACCTCCGTCATTGTGGGCTACAACACAGGATTCGGGAATTTCGTGGACTCGAACCGACACGAGTTGCTGTTCAGCTGGCTTCCTGACCTCTATCGCATCGCCGAGTCCAAGATCCCAGCGATCCTCCGTCATTGTGGGCTACAACACAGGATTCGGGAATTTCGTGGACTCAAACCGACACGAGTTGCTGTTCAGCTGGCTTCCTGATCTTTATCGCATCGCCGAGTCCAAGATCCCAGCGATTTTCACGTGTGCTAATGATTACGCAGATATGAACGGAGAGTTTGCTGTGCAGTCTCGCATTGTTGGTGCCAACATGATGCTATTACCCAAGCAGAACCCGTTTAGTGCGGCTTCGCACTTTCACGAAGAAGAAAAGCGAGACACGGCGTGGTCACGTGGAAGCAGCTTCATGTACGTTGTGCGCGGCTTCGACGAGACTCGTCGAGTTCAAGTTGCTCATGGAGACGTAGCTGCACTTCAAAAGCAACTCGACGCAGATCTGGATATCCATCTACAGGACAAACTAGGACGCCACTTTTACAAGGGCATGGTACTGACGCAGGAGCAGGCGTCGAGATGCAAGGCTCTCAATGGAAATCAAACAAAATCGATGTCACAGGAGAAAGTGGCTGCCAGTCAGAACGACTCTCCTCAAATTGAGCAACTGGAGACGCCTCGCTTCGAGCTGATGCCAGGTCAACAACAAAATGAAATTGTCGCAGCCGTTCTGGTGCCCAAGATGAAGTCGGCCTCGGAGCAGATTGCGGTGGATCTCACGGACTCAATCTTGACTGTGTTTGTGCCTGGAAAGTATCTACTGAAGACGAAGCTCCCGTTCCAAGTGGATCAAGCGGCAGGATCGCTACAAGCAGCGTTGACTCGCCCCATTCTTCGTGTTTCGTTTCGTAAAAAGTAAGTATCAAAGCGTATGCTAGCTAGCTACGTGCCGCTTCAGTTTCAACAAGTACTATTTCATGCCGTCCCTCTTGTAGTCGAGCACTTGTTTACTTCTTGATCGGCTTGAAGACAATGTCATTGGCGATTTCACGAGCTGCTTTTTCTCCACGAAGCAGTTCCACCAACGTCACCGCCAAGGCGATGGCTGTAGCAGGACCTTTGCTCGTCACGCAGTTCTCGGCAATAACCACTCCGTCGCTCGAGTACAGATCACCTAGAGCCAGCTTGTCGGTGGGAGCACCAGCCATGGGTCCCTCAACCAGCGCGTTGTGGAAGAGCACATCGTAAACGGCCTCACCAATTGCAGCGTACAATTTCCCTGCAGCCTTTTGCTCTTTCAGCAACGTCGTTAACGTCTGACAAGCCCCCAATGCCTCTGCTCCTGGCCCACCAGGCACCGCAATGACATCATATTCGTCATTGACACAAAACTCAATTGGCTTATCAGCTTGAATGCCGGTGCCTTTCGCCAGCTTCACGATGTGGTGGAGGTGGCCTTCAACATTTGCAACTGTGACGCGAGCACCACCTCGAGCCAAAATCTCACACAGAGCAGCCACCTCGATATCTTCACTACCACACGCCTGCATTCATCCGTTTATTGTCAAGGTATTAAAATGTACATTGGTACTTGAAAATTTACCACTGGAACAAGTGCTGTGGGCTTCGGATTCACGATTTCGCTGATCGCCTGTGCAATTCGAGCCATATTCGTCGTTCTTGATCAAAAGTGAATGTGTGAATCCCGTTTGGCTATCAAATCCTAATTCTTGTTGAAGTTTGAGTTGGCTAGTCCCATGTTGTCTCTGTAGACGTACGTGTAAATGCATCTTCGAAACTAATTTTTCGATTTCATTGAGGTTTGACATTTATCATTGCACTTATGAAGAATGAAAGCAACGAGCCTTCAATTAGAATTTCACACGGATTGATGTGTTACTCGTCGCTTTCTGGAGAGGAATCATCAACACGAGGAACAAACTATGAACAAGTTAGTGAGTACTAGCACTTCGACCCAACAAAAACTGATCCGCGTACCTTGTCGAGAAACTGGTACAAACTTTGAGCTGT